>JAQIXT010002700.1:0-10049 GCA_034700445.1 Stenotaenia linearis | reverse complement strand
GTTGGTTGATAGGGATCAAGGAGTAGCGAATCGTTGTAAAGCCTGTACGGTAGTAAATGATATCCGGTTTAGCACCTAGTCTCTACTGACATTAGTATCTCATTCCGACACGTGCATATTAATTAGTGTAATTAGTGTTGATTTTCAGAAATGTGGTTCGTTTTGTTTCCCAAATTTTTTTTTGGTATTTTAATATTCAAAATACTTTTTAATAAATATTTATTGTTTATCTTCATTTTTCAATATATTTTCAATGTTTTTCTTTACTTTTCATTAAATTGTCAATGTTTTTTTCTTCATTTTCATCAAGTGTTTTAATTGTTAAAAAAATAAACATATTTCGGTAATTTTAAACTCTTTATTCTTTTATTGTACAATTTTAAATACAGCAAAACAAAAAAATCTAAATCATTGTAAAAAGATGCATCTGGATCCTTTCATCGCCAAACCTTCGATGTCGATTGCTTGCAATGTTGTTCCGTTAGAGAAATGAATGAAATGAGAGATTAGAAATTGGAATTAAATTGTTAAAATGGAGGAGTAATTATTATTTTTTGAAATTTGAAATTATTATACCATTAGATGCCAAAAACCACTCAATACAGGCTAAAAAAACCCTCTACATTCCAAATTTGAACATGATTTTGCCTTTGGAATGTTATTTTAGCTGCTATGAAGCCATTTTAGTGTTCTTTGGAACGTAAATCGATCGACGCAGATCGCGTACAATTTTGGCCACGTTCGGTGCCTCTACCACGGCAGCGGTTATGCCGTCAAACCCTTGATTAGGTTTAGAAGACGATAAAATGGAAACTTTATCTAAATTTGTAGCCATCGGTGGTTAAAAACCACCCAATTGCACAAATAAACACTGCTGAATCCAAAAATCAACTTTATTTTGCCATTAGAGTAAACCCCAAGGTCGTTACAAAGCCATTTTGGCGGTCGGCAGCCCTAAAATTTCAAACACTTGAAATTTGCATAAAAATTTATTTTAACCATCAGATGCCTAAACCCCCTCCAAACCAGGATAAAAAACCCTTTAGATGCCAAATTTGAACTTGACTTTCTATTTTAATCATGATTTCAGCCGTTAAAAATCTTGATTTTAACGATCACAATGTTCACCTTTTCGAAGTTGTTGTCGCCACAACATTTTTCAAAGTTGTAAAATTTATGTAAATATAAAATGTAGATCATTCTGAGTGTAAATGTACTGTAAATGTGATGAATAAAGTGTGTTTTTCATACTGTGCGAAAGCACAACAAGAGAATGAGAGAGTTGTGCAGAGAAGCAGTCAAACTATAGGAGCCATGCAGGGAAGCTGGACTGTTTTGCGTAAGGGGCAGCACATAAAGAGTTGTCATCATATTTTCATGGCAAATGATCGGTTTCTTCCAGCGATGAAGAACACAGTGCAACGGACTTACCGGAAGCTATCGAAATGAGTGAAATTTTGACCGGAAGTCCAGTCGTACAATCGGAAGTCACCTTAATTTCACCAATTTTCTCCACTTTTCATATATTTTCTTCATTTTTCAATAAATTCACAATGTTTTTTGATAAATTATAATTGTTTTATTTACTTTGCAATAAAATATATACAAAATATAATAAATATTTCATTGTAGATGTGGCCCGATTGGTAGATGGCGATTGGCATCACTTCTTCAAATACCGGAAGTCATGGTTGACAGTCTTGGATTGGTCACGTGATCCTTTGATCCTCTGTAACGCATGTATATATACACCTGAAAAGTAGCCAATAAACAGTTAGTTGCCTTACAGTGCTGAAGTCGTATCTCCTTGTGTTTTCTTGTCCATGCGGTATAAATTTTACGAAAATGGCAGGAAACGACGACATGCAGTTCAATGATTTAATTCATCAGCTTATGCAAAGTCCATGTTTTCTTCAGGCCCTTGGTGCAGTAATCCAACAAAACTTACCCCAACCCATTACCACACAACCCATTACCACACAACTCATTTCCACACGACCCATTACCACACGACCCATTATCCCCGTTATGCCTGCACCAGCAAGAAATTCGGAAACTCGAATTCAAGAACTGTTTCCGTTGGGACACCGCCGGACTACCGATACCTGCATTTCCAGTCCACCAGTTACTGAACGCAGAAGAAAAAGGAAACACATTATAAATCAAAATGAGAAGAAATCGAAGAAATCGAAGAAAACGGACGTTCAGCAGAGATGTGATATTGGTGACTGGACCATGTATTAAAAAAATTGGTGCTTTAATTGGTGCTGCAAGAACCAAGGCGATGGAGAATGGCTTTTGGATTCAGGCGGTTGAATTCCTGAAGTCCTGGACGAGTGAAGAGGTAATGGACATAGTGCGGAAATTGTTTGCCTTCAATCTGGGCAGAAATCGCGACGTTCAGTTGGAAATTTTGTTGCCTGTCCAAAGCTCCCTTTTGGCATCAACATTAGCCCCAGGAGATGAACTGGGTGGTGACAAATTGCTTTACATTACAAAGCAGTACAAGAAATTCTACGTGCGACCAGATGTTGATTTAGAAACAGACGATGTTTTAACACCAGAAGACGACACCTCTGAAGTCGAGATTGTGTCATCCGATAACGACGGAAGCGATGACAACAAAAATGTATCATTTGGATCTGATTGCACCATACTACTAGCAGACAATTCACCAAGTACCCGTTCAAACCGTTCATTTCATTGGTCGCCAATCCGTCCCATTAGGTCGCCAATCCATCCCATTAGGTCGCCAATCCGTCCCATTAGTCGTGGTTCGTCCCCTCTATATGATCCCCGTTTGGAAGACATTGCAGAAGACATTGCTCTTTTTGATGCTCTTTCTGAAGAAGATGAATTGGCAGTTGAAAGCCAATTCCAGCTTGATGTGCAAGTTGCAATCACCAACAGTTTACGTGAAGAGTTGCCAGAAGCAATTGAGGAGTCGCCAGAAGCCAAAATGAAGACCATACTTTCCTCAATTCAAGACCAAGTTGATGAGGATAAGAAATCGAATTTCAATGTTAAAAGAGGTGACGTGCTCGATGGTTGCTTGCGGGCTGTTGGTCGTAATTCATTTTCTCTGTACAAGAAGGTTTCAGTTAAATTTACAGACACTAACAATACCTCTGAGGGCGCAGTTGACATGGGAGGTCCGATGAGAGAAATGTTTAGACTGTTGCTAAGACAAATCCAAGATTGTGCTATTTTTGTGGGACCAAGTGATTCTCGTAATTTGTCCTTAGATTTCGCAGCCCAAGAGCGTGGATTATACAGAAAAGTACCTATTTTTCTGTTCTTGTGACTGGTGCAAGGAGGACCTGGTCCAAAGTTTTTTTCAGAATCATTATTTAATCGATTGATTGGATGCACAGATAGCATGGAAATAAGTATGGATATGACAGATTCAGATATTTGGGAGAAACTTGTAAACATCAGAGCAGCACAGGGCATAGAAACTCTGAACCAAGCTTTGGACAATGCCAGTGATCTTTTGACCTTGGCGGGGATCAATTTTTACACGAGGCCGATGGAAAGAAAAATGGAAATTTTTAACGCTGCATTTAAATTTTTTGTATTGACGAGGATGAGTGAAGTTTTCATGGAATTTTGAGTTGGTTTTGCAACCATTGGCCTTCTTGATGACATGCAAGAACTCCCTGATGATTTTCAAAAATTATATTGCAAGCAGTGTTACGCCCTTGGGTTTCAAAGACAGACCAGAAATCGAATTTCTCCACTACTCTCCATTGGCGGAATTTCCAACAGCAAACACTTGCCATCCAAAATTGCAATTACCTATTGCCAATAACATGGATTACCCCAAATTCCAGGAACGAATGATCTATGGAATGAGAAATGGGATGCAATTTGCATTGGCATAATTTGTTTTGTCTTTGCTGAATCTTGAATACATGTAATTTTGTTCTTTTGTATTATTAATAAATAGATGAATAAAAAAACTTTTAATTTTTTTGAATTTATGGTAGTAAAAAGTTATTTATTAAAAGAAACGATTGAAAATGACGGATAGGAAAACAGTCGCGAAATAGGCGCAACTTTCACCGACCTCGCAAAAATAGAAAAACGGTTCAAACTCTTGTAAAAACTGGTTGATCAGTTTAAAAACACTTCAAATAAACGTTTCCCATAGTTTAAATGGTCCGATGGCAATTAAATTGTCCGAAAAACAGACTCGAACACAACAAAAAATCCAAGATGGCGCCTGAATAAAAACACTGAAATCCTTGATATATTTTATTTTTTTGAAAAAGTGAAATAAAGACACAAGACACAATATTTGACATGAAACTTTTTTTTAAGTTGCTAAAAATATTATCATGGCTCCAAAAGGGGAGGAAAGCTATGAAATATATTTATTATGAGAAAAGACAAGTTTATAAGATTCGAATCGGACGTGCCATTCCGCCATTTAGCCTGTTTGGACCGATGCCATCTTGAAAAAAGATGATCGGTGCCCTCGTTGTTGGAACGATTAGAAATTTTAAAATGGTTTTTGAGTTAATAAATCATCTAATCGGGATTGTGGAGGTCAAATGTCTATTAAAACCGATTTTTATTAAGCCACCGATTTTATAGGATTTATGGCTGATGTTCGGTAACTTTCATTTCCGTCACCAGGTAGCGTCGTACAATTCCGAATCAAATTTGCGTAATATTAATTCGAAATTTAAATTTAGAATGTTGAAACCAATTTATTCCGATTCTATGTATTAAAATGTATTTAATTGTTGAATTTCATGAAATTATGTTAGGAAATCTAGAAGTTATGCTATTTTTTTCACATGTACCATAAAACAACTGAAAAATTTCAACCCACTATATAAGAATAGAGAAAGGTTATGTTTATTGTGAATGAGAGAAAAGGTTGATTGATAGGGATCAAGGAGTAGCGGATCGTTGTAAAGACTGTATTGTAATAAATGATATCCTGTTTAGCACTTAGTCTCTGCTGACATTAGTATCTCATTCCGACACACGCGCATTAATCAGAATTAAGTTAGAATTAAGTTAGAATTAAGAGTTTTTGTTTTCAAAAGTTAAATTGTTTACTTTTTTTGTATTTTAATATTCAAAATGATGTATTTGATGTGTTTTCAATGTTTTTCTTCAATTTTCATTAAAATTTCAATGTATTTATTTCTATTTCAAGAGTGTTTTAATTCTTTTAATAAAATAACCAATCATTTTATAAAAACTCTTTATTCTTTTAATTGTACATTTATTTTACATTTTAAATTTACATAATAAATAAATAAATAAATCAAAATCATTAAAAAAGTTCCTTGGTCCTTGGTTCTGGGTCCTTGGTCCTTGGTTCTGGGTCCTTGGTCCTTGGTCCTTGGTCCTTGGTTCTGGGTCCTTGGTTCTAGGTCATGGGTCCTTTGTCCTGGGTCCTTGGTCCTTGGTGATGTTGATTGGTTGTGATGTTGTGCTGTTGGAGTAGTAAAATAAAAAAGAGATTAGAAACATGGAATTAACCCTTGACTAGGATTAAAAGGCAATAAAATGAAAATTTAAATAAACTTTTAGCCACCGGTTGTAAACACCACCCAAATTGGATAAATAAACCCTGCAGAATCCAAATATAACCTTTTTGTCATTAGAATGACCCCTAAGCCGTTACAAAGCCATTTTGGCAGTAGGCAGCCCATAAAATTTCAAATACTTGAAATTTGCATAAAAATTTATTTCAGCTATCAGATGCCAAAAACACCCCAAACCCCAAATTTGAACTTTATTTTCTATTTTAATCATCATTTTAGCCGCTACAAAGCCGTTTTAACGTTCATCCAATCGAAAATCGATCGACGCAGATCGCGTACTATTTTGGCCGCGTCCGGTGGCTCGATCGCAGCAGCGGTTTTGTTGATTTGCCATCGAACACGTGATTAGGGTTAAATACCGATAAAATTATTTTAGCCATTGGTGGTTAAAAACCACCCAAACCAGGCTAAAAAACACTAGATTCCAAATATGACATTTATTTTGCCATTAGAGTAACCCCCAAGCCGATACAAAGCCATTTTGGCCTTAGATCGGCAGCCCTCCAAAAGTACAATTGCGCACCATGAATAAATTTAAATAAATTTACCCAAGTTTCCCAAAACGAGTTATTTTAGACTAAAACAGCCTGTAGACTTCGAATTTGAACTCTATTTTGTTATTAAAATAATATTTTGGTGGCTAGCAAAGGTTTGGATGTGGCAGATTTGACACGCCACATCCAGACCTCCGTAGAATGGAATCAGAATCAATTCCAAATTGGTATTTTATTCGATTTTTTAGAAAAAAAATCGAATAAAAAAGTGTGTGTGCATGCCAAATTGTCACTGCGCATGCATATTTTCTATGCATGCGCGCCACTTTATTATGCGTGCGCGCCACTTTATTTTTGTTCCAGATGGCTTAAATTGCCAAAAGAGACAGACTATTTGAAATTTTAAATTTTTTTTTATGTTTCCAAAAGTGTGTCGACGACATTCTTGCTCCCCGGATATTTTTATTAAAATCCCAGGAAAGGAACAGGAAACAGGAATGAATGAAATGAAAACAGTCAACGAAAGCAAGAGATTTGAAACAATTTGCAAGAATTTAGAAGAGAACTAAAATACAGAAATGAAGGGAAAACGCAATGGTTTGAATATAAAAAACGATGCAATCAGTCAAATGGATGAAAATATAAACAATGAAAATGTAGAGAAGATATGTGAAAACGAATAAAAACAAAACAATGATGATTCGAGAAACGCAATTAGGAAGTGACGTTGTGACACAAAGTTTGAAGTGAACGACATGAAATTATGCCGGGACAGGATGACGTAAATGTGCATAAAATTAACGAACATCACGAATCAAACAGTAAAAGTAGCTGCGTTCAATTCCTACGGATCTAGCCGCTTTTGGCATTAAGCGGCTAGATCCAACCGGAAGCAGACGCAAAAAACGTCATATTCCGCTACATCAGACAGGCCAACAATCCACTTCTTAGAAGCGACTCAAGAGTCGCTTTTTGAGAAGTGAAAACCGTTAGATCGGGACGCCATCTTGGTAAAAGTTAGATCGAGGGATTCTAACAGCTACAAACCAGGTAAGAAATGGCAATCTATTCTTAAAATATGGTGTAATTGTATGCAAATAGCATACTAAACACCTAACAAATAAATAAATTTTAAAAAAAACGGGGGAAAACGAAACAACGAATCAAATTCAATGCACGGGCGTCGCCGGCAACCGCTGCCGCGATCGGTGCATTCGGCGCGGCACGGTGAAACGCGAATCACCGTGCTTATTCTGCGCGATCTTGTTGCTTCAATTTTGATTGTTTTCCACATCAAAATTGGCTAATATATGTCAAGACTCCTTTATTGACATGCAGAATAAGCACGGTGATTCGCGTTTCACCGTGCCGCGCCGAATGCACCGATCGCGGCAGCGGTTGCCGGCGACGCCCGTGCATTGAATTTGATTCGTTGTTTCGTTTTCCCCCATTTTTTTTTAAATTTATTTATTTGTTAGGTGTTTAGTAAGCTATTTGCATACAATTACACCATATTTTAAGAATAGATTGCCATTTCTTACCTGGTTTGTAGCTGTTAGAATCCCTCGATCTAACTTTTACCAAGATGGCGTCCCGATCTAACGGTTTTCACTTCTCAAAAAGCGACTCTTGAGTCGCTTCTAAGAAGTGGATTGTTGGCCTGTCTGATGTAGCGGAATATGACGTTTTTTGCATCTGCTTCCGGTTGGATCTAGCCGCTTAATGCCAAAAGCGGCTAGATCCGTAGGAATTGAACGCAGCTAATGTTAGGGTTTTTTTAAAGTTTTATTTTTTAGAAACGGACTTCGCAACAATGATATTAAAGGAACTGTTATGGATTTTTAAAGTTTCTTTTTATGTTTTTTAATAAAAAAAAAAATATAAAAACATGGGATAAATTTACCTTTACTGCTTGACAAAGAAAAAGTTAAAGCAACGATGGATAAACAGCTGACTACGGCTAACACCGTTGCAAGGATGAACAAATATGTCCTTTTTCCACACTAAATGCAGGAAAAAGATGTCGAAAAAAAGGTGACAAACTTAAACAAACAAACAAAAAATCTAACCTTGATCGTGCACGCTTCCTTTCGTCTTGGTTTGGTTATTTCAAACCCTTCCATTCATGTAAAAAGAGTCTCCTCTTCTTGACCTTCCTCATCCTCTTTGAAAAGATTGAAATTAACAGCTACCGGAGAAGGAATAGTATTTACTTTGGAAAGGAAGAGAGGCTTACACATCGGATTGAAAGTTGAGGTAGATGGGAGTGTGGGTTGTATGTTTGGAGGAGGAGGAGGAAGGGGGGGGTAACGGGGTTTACTATAGTTTTAAGAGAGCTGTAGTGAGGGGCAGGAAGGGGTTTCAAACAGTAAGATTCGATTAGGGAGAGAACTGGAGATGGGAGAGGAGGCAATGGTGGGGTTGGAGGAGAGGATGGAGGATGGAGGATGAGAGATTCCTGTACTGGTTGTGAATGAATGGGCAGGTTTTTGAGACTAGACTTTCTTTTACCCACAGAAATGGATCCAGGTGCAGAAACTGACCGTTTCACACTCGCCATGACGGCAAAATGGTAGATGCAGGATGAGTAATTCATGCAACATTTTGTTTTGGTTTGGAGACCATTGGAGATATAGTTTTGGTTATCAGCAAAGAGTTAAAGCTGCTTGGCACACATAACCATGACTAGATTCTTATTCTTTAATAACAAGCTGTAAAAAAAAAGAGCTGTGAATTAACTTGACAACTTTTTTTCTCTCATGAATTTTTAAAAATAAAAGAGGAAAGTTGAGGAAGAAAGAAAATTACACTTTCGTCACTCCCACTGGGAATCGAACCCAGCGATGACTTAGTCACCTCGACCAACTCGTAGGAGTTGGGGATGAAAGGATTGGAATAAGAGGGTTAGAAAGGTGTGAAAAAACATTTTCCATCAAACTCATCGTCTCGTTACCTACAGACAGACACCTCACACGACATACCTCTGAAATTTTTACTCAGGTGTGCTCAGGTGCGTGAAAAAGGTACCATCAAACTCGTCTCATCATTACCTATCCATAGACACGTGACATACCCGGGGGGAACTACTTTTTACTCAGGTGTGCTCAGGTGCGTGAAAAAGGTACCATCGAACTCGTCTCCTGATTGTCTATCCATAGACACGTGACATACCCGGGGGGGGGAACTACTTTTTACTCAGGTGTGCTCAGGTGCATGAAAAAGGTACCATCGAACTCGTCTCATCATTACCTATCCATAGACACGTGACATATCCGGGGGGGAACTACTTTTTACTCAGGTGTGCTCAGGTGCGTGAAAAAGGTACCATCGAACTCGTCTCATCATTACCTATCCATAGACACGTGACATACCCAGGGGGGGAACTACTTTTAGGTGTGCTCAGGTGATAATACTCCTCATTACCTATCCATAGACAGGTGGGGGGATTACTTTAATCAGGTGTACACAGGTGCCATGCAGGGAAGCCCAAGGGGGGTGAACACCGAAACCGAAACTGGAAGTGACGTCATAACACAGGAACCGGAAGTGACGTCATAATCCAAGATGGCGTCCAACCGGAAGTAGAATGATACAGCTCTCTCCTTTCTTGTCTACTAGCGTATATTAAAGTTGTTGCAGTTAAAAAGCTCGTAGTTGGATCTCGGTGATGGACTGGCGGTCCCGTCCTTTATGGATGGTGTCACTGCCAGCTCTGGAGCCCCTCGCCGGCAATCCCTCGATGCTCTTCACCGGGTGTCCTGGGTAAACTGGAACGTTTACTTTGAACAAATTAGAGTGCTCCAAGCAGGCATTCCAACACGCTCGTATAGCTCAGCATGGAATAATGGAATAGGACCTCGGTTCTATTTTGTTGGTTTTTTGGAACCCGAGGTAATGATTAATAGGGACGGACGGGGCATTCGTATTGCGGCGCTAGAGGTGAAATTCTTGGACCGTCGCAAGACGAACTACTGCGAAAGCATTTGCC
>JAQIXT010002699.1:0-10058 GCA_034700445.1 Stenotaenia linearis | reverse complement strand
GCCTTCCCAAGTAACCTCGGGGTTGGTCACGTACTTCCGGTACGCCTGAGTGACCAACCCCCTAACGGTACGACAGGCAAGTGCCGACCGGTGAGTCACCGGCGGTCACAAATTCTTTTGATCCCGCGGTCCAATCAAAAGAAGCGTTGGTATTGATTACCAATCTGTCTTCACCCCTTCGTACTTTAGACCATAATTTGCCGTTCTCTTTAAATATCTAATCACCCTCAACAATGCATTCCAATGCATTAGCTTGGGTCTTGTGTTGAATTCAGAAAGGTTACTTAATGCAAAGCTAATGTCCGGGCGAGAGTTTGTCGCCAAGAACATTAATCGTCCTACTAATTCTTGATATTCTGTTGAGTCGAAATCCTCACTTTCTTCGTTATCATCCAATACCTGATTCTGATCCGTCGGCGATTTCGAATCTTTACCATTCTCCAATCCATATGCTTCTATTCATATTCTATCCATATTCCTCGAATATAAGTAATCCCTCTGATGCAACAGAATAAAACTTTTCCTTTGCATCAACTGAATTCCCAATATTGATGTAGCTTTTTTAATTTGTCAATTTGTCAATTTGTCAATTCCAATTTATTTCTTATTTCTTTCAGCATTTTTTCTTCGAAAATTCCGTCATTCGTAACCGTCACTAAGTCATCCACATGCATTGCTAACAATGCAAACTTGTCGTCTTCATAGGCATGATACAAACAATTGTCATCTAGTGATCTCTTATATCCGACCTTTTTCAATAATTCATCCAAAAAATGTTCCACTGTCTGCCACTCTGTTTGAGTCCATACAAACTTTTTCTTGATAAACAAACTCTGTCGTTTCCTTCCTCGGACCCCTCGGGCTGCTTCATTTATACAGTCTCCTTAAGCTCAGCGTGAAGGTAAGCCGTTTTCACATCATGGGTTCTTATTACACACCCATTTCTTGCCGCAAATGATATGATGTATCTTAACGTCTCAACCCTCATGACGGGCGCAAACGTATCTCCCACGTCCACCCCCGGACGCTGCGCACATCCCAACGCAACCAATCTCGCACAATATCTTGAGATTTCACCTTTCTCGTCGTATTTCACACGGTATAGCCATTTCGATTTTAATATTTTTTGGTTCTTGTCTTTCTTGACCAATGTCCAAACTCTTAGTTTTCTCATCGCATCAATTTCTTCGCTCATCGCTTTTTGCCATTCGTGACTTTCCTTCTGTTTCATTGCGTCATTATAGTCCGTTGGAATCTTAATTTCGCTAATGAGCATCGCTTGCTGTTTTCTGAGCTAATTTTTCCTCACATTACTCGTTTTGGTCATTTACAATTTAATTATCTATTTTTGCAACAACTGGGCGATAATATGACTCACAGCGGTCATATACAATCAACTTATCAAATAAATCTATCGCTCCAGTTGCGCATGGCTCGTAGCGGCCATTTACATCCATAAAAACCTTATCTTTTAATTCAACATTATTGCACTTTTTAACATTTTTACAATTTTTATCACAAGTTTTCTTCATTTCTATTCCACTGCATTCGATGAGTATGATCAGTCGTTGTTTTCCTCTTGCAGATGCGCCTCGTGATCTCCTTGACCCACGTGACTGATTTCCACGTCCGCGTCCTCGTCCTCGTTCTCATTGCGTCTCGTTCTTCTTTTCCTTCTCACAATCAGCTGCTTTGTGACCTGTACCTTTACAGTTATAACAAAGTATTTTCCCCCAACAATCTTTAGCGACGTGACCATTTTTCCCACAGTTAAAGCAACTTTTACCTCCTCGTTTTTCGTTTGATGCCTTCCGTACGTGTTCAAATGGTTTTTTCGGTTCCTCACATTTTTTACCACGATCTAATTCGATGTCTTTCAGTCCCTGTCTCAGATCCGCCACTTTTAAATCGTCCTGAAATCTCAGCGTTTCCTTGACCGTTCCATATTCAGGTCTGAGTCCTTTGATTATAAAGAATTTTAATTCTTCTTCCGTGATGTTTTTTCCTATCGCCGCAACCGCACATTGTTGCCGTAAATTTATCGCACGATTAAAATATTCACTGATTGATTCACGTTTTTCCTGTCTTAGTAGCGACATTTTGTGCGCGGTCGCCATTTTCCTTTTCTCCGTTTTCTTCTGCAACGCGTCCCTTATTTTTTCCCACATTGATTTCGCGTTTTTCTCTTCTCTAAACTCGGCGGCATTGTCGTCCGTCATATGTCTAATCATCATCATCCTGGCTCTGGAATTTGCATCGTCCCACTTATCACATTCTTTTTCGGCACTTTTGAAGTCGACATTTCCAGGTACTCCACATGGTGGCTCAGGACCGACCATCGTTTTCTTCCATATTCGATTTCCTCGGAGTTCCTCCGCTAATCGGGTAGCCCATATGAAGTAATTGTCATCGTCAAGTGGCTTTATCCCCGTGAACTCCACTTTGGATGCGGTCGCCATTTTACCGAGCTCGAACTTTCACTGGTCGAGTCGCTAATTGTGTCGCCGGTAATTTCCTCGTCGTTCTCGATTAGATCCGCGTCGTCTCTCTGCAGTTTTATCGCTTCTAGGAACGATCGTTGATAATTATCCCCGTCGATCTCGTTGCTTTCGCGCTCGCCAAGTTCGTCATTGCTCAAACTCGTCTCACAATCACTTGCCGTTTTTATGTCCACTATTGTTCAGTCCCACCATCCTCTGCTCAATAACAGACATTAAACACAGTTTGTTTGTTAATCCAATAAATGCGTTTATTCAGCATGCAACTAACTCAGTTGCCACCATTGATTACATAACTTGTCATCTACCCGCATCTTTTCACATCCAGCGCGTGCAATTCAAAAAATATAATTACACACATAAAAACAATATTATTTAACCTCGTTTACATCCTAACAAAAATCGCCTTTATCGTGTAAACGGAAGGTTCTACGCCATTTTAGACACCGGAAATGACAATTTTAGGCTTTTCGTCAATGTGAGTCGAAGAAGAGTTGAAGAATGAGTTTAAGAAAAATTTTAGAAAGGTATCGAATCACGGGTGCGTTGCAGCGAAGACAATCGGACTCACGAAATAAAAATCTTGTTTTTTGATTATTTTGTACTTTTTAAAATTATGTGATGAAAATAACTCAATTTGTTGGCTGTTTTTTTGAATTTTAAATTCTATATATATTTAAATAAAAATAATTATTAAAATAACTGTTATGATTATTAAATTGTTTTTGACAAAAAATTCAATAATTTTGGATAAACTTTGTTAAGAAATGAAATGCACGTTTTATTCCTAATTTGGAATTCAGCAAATACAGAAAACGAAAAATAAAATATAACTTCACTTACTAGCAACGACATTCTCCGACATTCTCGAAAGTAACAAAAAGAAATCGCTCACAGGGCATTAAATCGTTCGGTAAACAGGTTGCTTTGGTAATTTCGGATTTATCTCTCAAGGAATAAACCGATATTTGATCAGTATTTGATTTGTCGATCATAATTATAAAAGCTTCGTCTTCAAAATAAGTAATAACTTTGGCATCGTTCAAATTTACATTCGCATCGACCGACACTTCATCTTCACGCCACGTTTCACTTTCGGTGTTAAAAAGTAACAACTGGTTATTCTCGTTAAAAAAATAAATATCGATGCTGGGATATCCAGGACGTACTAAAACCTGACTGGGACAGTCGAAACACTTCCAATTTCCCGGAGGTTTGTCGATTAACGAACAAACACTCGTCGACGAGTCGTAAACTTTGATGCAATATTCGTCGACGTCGAAGTATAATTCCGTTCCGACCGCTAACAACAATCTTTTACAGTCAGAAAAACATTCCTTCGAAATAATCCTCGAACTTCCGTCAGTAGAAAATGATATGTAGCCTTTATCATCTAACAATTTGAAAAAACTAGTAGAATTGTTTATGCTTTCAAACGGTACAGTTTTTGTTGAAAGTTGATCTTCGTATACAAACTGGATCACAAACGGAACGCCATTATTAACGCAGGCACGAAACCGCTGATTTGCACGTCCTTTTGCTTTTCTCCTGTACCAGTAATTCCGATTTTCATTTTCCAGCCATTTCTCAGCCTTTAGAGAAAACTTACGACTCGTAGATTTTTTTAATTTACAATGGACGTGAGCCACAAGAACGAAACACGGTGGGATACGCGATTTCTTCCATCTTCTCGCAGCTTCGACGTTTATTCGCTTGCTTACTTCGTAGGGCAAGTCTTTGGTCATCAAACGCGATACGTAAGAGTCAGGTAGTTTCTTCACGTCGCAGTTTGAGAGCAAAATTTCAACGACTTTCGTTCTGTCTTCCGTCGATCCGAAAGACAAAACGAATTCAAACATTCCCATCGTTTGTCTTTCGTTCAATCCGTTAACTAAATCCGGCGTGACGAGATTCGAGAGTTGGTTCTCGTCGATGTTGAGAAATGCTTCGCTCTTGGTTATTTCCGTCACGTTTTTCGCCAAAAACGTCATCAGGACATCTGTTAAATCCGTTTTGTTTAACATGTTGCTCAGTTGCCACATTGGAATGAAATTTACGGACGTAATCGCTGATTTCGAGTAGGACTTCCAATACATTTCGAACAAATCGGTCAACTGCAATTTGTCTGCTTCTAGTATTAAATCTCGCGTCAATTCTCCGGAAAGATTCGACGCGTCCGGTAAATCTTGGGCGTACAGATGTCTCAAGATGACGTCCACGACTTCGACGGACGTTTCTGGAAACTTTATGGTGTTTGTTCTGCTTTCTTCGCAATTGCTGTCGAACATGGCGGCGAAATACTGGCATCCTGATTTCAGCACTCTTTTGTGTGCTTTGAGGATCCCGTTTGCACATTCGATGACCACCATATGTTTGCCGAAGTCTTCATCTCGTGAATTGTAAAGTTCTTCGGCAATCTGTTTGGCTTTCTCGAGTCTTACTTCCATCGTAGATTTTTATCTATTTCGTAAAATAAAAAGGAATTTATTTCGCAAGTCGGTCCGACGTTGGCTTATTCGTTTTAGCTTACAAATCTGCCTGTAACTTATGCCAGTGATCGTGCTTATATAGTCAACTAGAGGTGTGCGCCGCCACGGCTTAGCCAAGCAGGCTGGGTTTTTTGTGAATTTTTGGCTAGCAGCCGCCCCCCTCTTAATGGCTGTTTAATTTAGCCATAGCAGCCGAAAATTTCAAACAGCTCAGCCAGCCACTGGAGAATTTAAAATTTAGTAACATTTTGCTGATGTATTTGTTAGTTTTTGTTAATTATTTGGCTATTTTTGAATTGAGCAAAAAAATTTAATTGAAATTGTAATATTTTGTATTTTGGTTTAGTTTTTTGTTGGTTTTTTTTTACTAGCCAGCTACTTGAATTTTTAATCCGCTATAAATGCCTAAGCCGGCTTAGCCAGCAGTCAGAAAACTTATTAATTAAATTAGCCATAGCCAGCAGCTAACTATTATTAGTTAAGCCAATCCAGCCGGCAGCCAGTCAAAAGTGGTCAGCGCACACCTCTAAATGGAAACCCTTTCCTTTACACACACACACACACACACACAATATGATCGTAGATTAAACCAACCTGCAGTTAAATCCAAACTTGGGTAATATTTTTTTGATAATACAACGATTTAAACAATTATAAAGTTCATTATTACATGGGGATCGTTTTTTATTGAGAAATTGATACTGGAATCAAAAGTTACAAAATTGACAGTATGACATCAATTTTATTACTTACTGTTTTAGGAATAGTTCTTATTTCAACTTTTTCTCCAACATCGATTTTATTAAAAATACTCAAGTGATGTATTTCTGGCTCCATTGAAACAGTATACTTTTAATTGAGTTATTTTATTAAACGGTTTAGTAAGTAATAAATTTAATAATTACCCTTACGATATTATCCAGATTTATTTCAAAAGATATTTTATTTTTCAGACTTCCCATTGGCATCAAAGATTCTGTTCAATTATTAATTATTAATAATGGTTTTCTCAACAGAGCATTGCTATGAGTAATTACTTGCAAAAATCTGTACAGCCAAATGAATTAACGAATCATATTTTTCAATTGTAAAATTACTTGAAGAATTCTTCTAGAAATAAATATTTGCAATTAATCAGTTAATATTTTCATTTTAATTTACCAGTGTAAAGTAAGGATTAGATGTCCAGTCCACTTTCAATGGGCATTTATAAAATTCATACGCTCCTGTATTTGACAACATTAACTCCGAGTCTTCTTTGCAATTCTTTGTCATTACTTTTGACATAACAAATGATAAAAATATTCGAGGCCAAAAATATTTAGTCTTCTCGACAATATGTATGTCAATAGCTGTCGGTTCATCCAAAAAATAAATGACACGTTCTGCAATTTGGTAAATGCATGAGCCCAAAATAATTGTGAGAATCGTGAAAAAGAGCGAAGAAATAAATTTTCTTTTTTTGGTGAACTTTTTTAAAACTTGAATAAATGATGGTTCCATTTTGTTACTTGTCATTTGAGTCGTGATTATCTTCTTTAAAATTGGTCCGTGTTGTTCTAGATGTAATGATATATTCATTTTGTCCAAATGTTTTTTCAAATGTATTTTAAGACGATTCACTGGAATTTACTGTAAGTTTATTAGTAATTGGGTTTTATCAGCATTTTCAATGTCTAACAAGGAAACGACATGAGTAAGACAATTTTGTTGATTTTTATATATATATGCTAAAATGTAAATTTGTAATGGCAAATAGAAAAAGATGTTGTTACTTGAAATTTTGTTTGCGCAGTAGTCAGAGAGTTAGCGTGGAAAGCACATTCAAGCATCAATATCTTTTTTCCTTTTTGCCGTTGAAAATTTTGTCTCTGATGAACGTTTGTGAGATATATCGAGCAAGAATCATCGCCAAGTGTAAATTTTCGATTTTAATGCAAAGGGTGTAATTGTAAACTTTAAACTGGTTCTGAAATCTGTGCTGTAAGGGGAAAGGTACATAGTTGCAGACCCCAACGATTCCAATAGTGTACTATAAAAAGTCGTCATCATGTGACAACCCATTATTTTTATGGTTAGAAGACTACACGTTGCATTTATTTTGTAGATTCCAAAAACACTAAACCCAAATAAACCCAAACCCACATAAACTTGTTACAAATGCTGAAAAGTTGAATGAGTGGATGGTGGCAGATAGGGGCAAAGTGGTGCACTTGCACAACCTTAACTCTTGTAATTTCATTTAAAAATCTTCATTTCTTGGTGAATGCCAGGCAATTATCGGTAGTCAAGCATTAGCTAAAAGCACTCTAATTGCCACACAGCTCATTTTAAAACAACTTGCTACAATGTTTGCCCATCCGGAATTATTAGCATACTTCACTTCTCATCATTGCACTTCTGAATGTTGTTTTGCATCATTTTACAAAAATTCCTGGCAAAGCCCATGGTTGGCCTAAGGATATTGGCTGAGGTACAAATTTCAGCACGACAACATGTGCTTCTTCCGGTAAGTTGTGACTAGAAGTGTCACTATAGGGAGGGTATAGCTTAAGATCACAAGCAGCTACAGAGGCCATAGGCGACAAGTCACATCAGAGAAGCTACTACAGAACTTCATAGTAGTCACTTGTAAAAATTTCCATTACACCATTGCAATATAATGGCACTCCTTTGCTTACTATAAAAAATCGACCAAATTTGATGTGATCCTCTTGCAATATCATTGATTATAGAAATTTATTTACGTTTGACAACGCAAGCAGTTAGAGAGGCGTGGTGGTGAGACTTATAACCACAGAGAAGCTAAAGTGGTTAATCCCTGGGAGCCCCAGTTTTCTGGGCTGTTATGCCCAGAAATGTTTTTGCTTAAGTCAAAACTTAAGAATTTCATACACAAAATCTTAAGTAAAATCATTGTTGTAAATATTTGAATATTTGGAGAGCCGGGAGGAGGAGAGGTGGTGTTCGATCATGAGGTGCCTCTCACGTTTCAACAAGAGTTACAAGCTATCAAGGACCAGTTAGCTTCACCGGGAGGGATTACTTCTCAAAGTAAGCACTTTACTCATGAAATATCACCGGAGGATGGTTCAGATGCAGGTAGGCATTTTTGAAGGCTACAAAACGAGGTGTTTATTAAGCCTAATTGTTTCCCGCCTTTTCCTTTGTGTTACAAGAAAGCGGTGATCAAACGAGCCACCAGAGGGAGCCACAAGATGGCGGCACAGCGAGAGAGCAGATATTAGCGGGTCTGAAGTTTTGGGATAAAGACACGGCTGAGAACCACGAGGATAATACGGAGTTGTTTACGGTTGAGTTGTTGCAGATTAAACAAAGAGTGCCGAGTTTAATTTGGAGTTTTATTAGGCAGGGGAGTTGGAAGTCCTGTCAGAGGCTGCAACTATAAAGCCATTGGAAAAGGGACCACCAATTGGGGATTTCATTGCGGAGATTCTGAAAAAGGCATTGAATCAGCTGCCGTCTGAGAAGATAATTAAGGAGCAGGCTAAACTGTTTTTGCCCAGATATAAGTTAAGATAATCTTATTGGATTTGGCCAGATAATGACTTTGCTCCAGGTAAGAATTTAAGGTACATCTTGCCAGAAATGCTTGAATACCAAGTACTACCAGATATCTTAAAACTGCCACTTTTGAAATAATGACTCAATAAATTATATGGTGCCCTTCCCATTCAAGTATGTTATCTTTGATTTCTTGTGGGTAATGTACTTTATGGTATCAGTTACGCTGTGCATAACTAAGTATACCTATTTCTGACTTATATGGGCAAATCCAATTAGATATCACCATATACTGTAGCTGTCATAATTTGATATTATCCTATCACACCAAGATATACTGTAGGGCACTAACTGTAACACCAGATATGGCCTATATAATTTTTTTCCATAAGGATAGGTTTACAATCAGGCTTAAGAACTATTAGAAGCCACAACACGTACTTTATATTCAAGAGTTTCTGAATTAAAAGATTTTTTGGGGGCATAAAAGTGTTTGAAACAGATACAAAGCTCAATCTGTCTTTTTTTATACAAAGTTTAACATGCAAATAAACCTTGCCTTTAAACTGCCATTTTGCTTCAAGAAAGACAAAGCAAGACATATTAACTAAAGATTAACAAAATGTGAATGTTACCTACTAAAATTATGGTTGACTCATTCCATAACCAAAGTGAAAATTTTTTAGTTATATATTTTTTTAAAATGATGCCAACATGTTTAGAATGCAACAACACTAATTCATATGTACTGAGAAATAACACATCTGATGCAACGTACCAAACTAGCCAGTATTACTACATCCCGCAATTGTGTTGTCTTGGTTTTTGTACAGCGGAAACGTAAAATGGATCAATATCTTACAGTTGTTCATGAAATATTGTCACGATTCTCGGCCAAGTGGTAAATTACAATCACGTCTAACTTTAAATCTTTGAATCTGCACGCCCAGTGACCCAATTTCCTATTTGCTTGTTTTTGCATGATACAATAATCAACACTGAGTCAAACTAGTGCAAGTGATAATTTTTTTATTTTTGTGTATCAATACATTTGATGCAACTTACCAAACTACTTAGGACTGCTGCATCCAACTCTGTATGTTGCAATTGTGATATCTTTGATTTATTAATGCAGAAGTGTAAAAGGGATCAATATCTTAGAGTTGTTTATGAAATATTGACACAATTCAAGTTGTACATTATAAACATATAACTTTAAATCTTTAAATCTGCACGCCCAATGACCCAATTTCGTATTTCTTAACTTTTTGCACGATATAGTTATCAAAATTGGGTGAAACTGGTGTGAAATAATTTCCCTCAGATGATAATATCAAAGTTTGCGCATCAATAAATGAAAAGCAACAATAATACTAAAAATACTAAATTACCATATTTTATCTATATTCCAAGATGCCACTAATGCCTAGTTGACACTTGAACCACTTTTTCAGAAAGTCCTGACTTTTTGAAAGTTAAGTTCTAGATGTCTCCCCTAGGGTTTTTCAAGCCATTCACACTTTGTGGGGAAGTTTTCTAGAACTTT
>JAQIXT010002698.1:0-10059 GCA_034700445.1 Stenotaenia linearis | reverse complement strand
TAATATAATATGTTAATATAATTAATACACTTCAAATTATATAATGGATATTCAAATACAATAATTCAATATACAATACAAATATATAATCACGTAATACAATCAAATCGTTTATTAATAATCAGCCAAACAATACAGATTCAAATGTCAACATGCTCATTGATAAGACAAATTTCTATCCCGAGCAACTGACTTCCGTCGGATAGAATGACTGCTGCCTGTAAATCCGGGAGCAGTGTCGTGGTAGAGACAGGCTCCTCTACTTTGACACTTGCAAGTTTTTTGCAAACATGTCATGAATTTCTTTTAGGATATCGTCCCTAAGAGAGGTCTTAAGGTCTTGGATCTCCGTTTCCAACTTTTTAATTTGGAAAGTTGGATCGTTCTCCTTGTTGTGCGCAGGCCAAGCTGTGCTTCCTGCTTGTAAGTTAGTATCCGCCTCTGTGTACGATTCGGAATTGGATGTTGCTGACGTGAAGAGATCAATAGTCCCATCAGCGAGGAGAGCAGCGTTCCATGGTTTCTTCGGCTCTGGGTATAATGTGTCCATTTGAGTTGTTTTCTTTTTCTCTGCCTTCTCCGTCGAAGCATTTTCCATTTCGAAGTGTGACGGGAGGGTAGAACTATCCTTCCCCCCGCCGCTGGTACATGGTTAACTTCTCTTGGAAGGCTTTGGCTGTTTCTTGCTCTTTCGGCATTAAGTTGGCGGTGTAGCGCTGATTGATTTCTTGGTAATGTCGCGCCACAAAGTGGTGGAACGTTTTAAATGAGTCAGATGTTGGGACTCGGCAATCCAGCAAGACACGACGTGTAGTCTGTGTCATTGCCGTCCTAACGCTTAACATTTTATCTGTATCAGAATTCTTCCCGGAGATGGTGTCAAACAGGGCTCTGGCACGTTCAAAGAAAGCGTGATGAGGTTCACCCTCGCATTGAGCAATTTTAGCCACTCGTGCCTCGAGGTCCTCAGTGTCCTCACTGTAGTTCTGATTAAAACCATGAACGAAGTCATCCCAGTTTTGGAACTTCCAGTTGTCGAACCATTCGCGTGCTCCCTGTACAAGCATAGCCGGTGCACCGTTCGCCCACATATCTCTGGGTCCTGCATGAGTTGCTGATGCCACTCGCATTAGCTCTTCAAGGAATCGAGTTCCAGGCTTCCAAGATCTGTCAAACTTTCGAATCTGTTGTTGGTGGAAGCAAGGAGCGGGAATGAAATCCCATTTGAATGCCGTAGTCAAATACGGCATCAAATCAACTTTATCCGTGTTTGCAAGAGTGGTTCTGGCTTCTAAAGCTGCTAGTTCCTTCCTCATAATGCAGGCAACACATTCATCAAAGTCGGTTGTTTCCTCCTTTGAATAATCACGAGGTTCTCGGACATCACCGGAGAGTCGTGTGTTTTTGCTCCTAAAATCTCGGATGGGAAGCCTGGAGCGGTCTCCGAATGCATCAGGGGCATTCCTTCTTGGTAGTGTTTTGTGATCACGTCCTCGGAATGTGTCATGTTCATTCCTTGGAGGTCCATCATTTCGTTGCTCTTGGAACGCCTCATATTCATTCCTTGAGTGTAGATCGGATGGTCGCCCTTGAGGCGGTACACCTTCATCTCTGGAGGGCTGACAGCATTCTTGTGGCTGTTCATCGCGATCCTCTGGAATCGTGAAGAGATCAAGGATGTCTTCATTGAGGATTCCGTAACTGGCGAGATTGCGATGATTTTCTAATTCACAGCCTTGAAACACGAGTGCTTGTTGGGCCACTGGTAGTCCAGTGGTCTCAACCAGTCGATCTTTTATACTGAATACGGAGGCTTGCAAACGACCATAAATGGTGTATTCCATTGGTGGAATGCAATCTAAGTCTTGAACATAGATACATTCCATGTCTTCTTCATGTTTAAACGGTGGATCCCCTTGATGAGTAGGCAAATTGTCTTCATTGTTATGTGAACATCCTGGTGGTGGTTGGTTCAACCACTGACCATGCCTCGAGGGATGTTCCGTTTCTTGAGGGTGATCAGTGCCAGTGGTTGTTGACTTATGTTGTTGCTGAGAATCGTCAATGTTGGGGTTCGGATTCCGACTGGTTGCACCTGTCGTATCCGAGGTAAACCCTATGTTGGTTTGAGTGTTGTGGGCAGGAGGCACGTTGGACTCCTTCATTGACCTGTACGAGTTTGCACCTTGCACTATTTCATTGACACGCTCAGTGAACAACCATTGTTCTTGATTAGAGGCGCATCCAGGTTGGGGATTGAGTTGAGTTGGCACTCCTAATGGCCTTGGCACTTCACTTGAGTGGTAATTTGCCAATACTTCGTCGCCTGGTATGATACGAGAACTTGAAAATATTGTTCGTTCGTACTGCTGTACTTGTGGCGTGAATGTGCCTGAGAACTCTGCGTGAGTTGACATAAGAGAGTTGTACGTGGGTAGTTGGAAACTGCCTACTGACGGTGAAGGTTGATTCTGGCCGGAAAGGACCCAATTTGCCATTCTGGTGGTTCTATTCACATTCCCAGCTGTATTAGCAATGGTTAGGACTTGTTGGGCTGTAATGGATTCTATTAACTGTCGCTCCGTTAATGATCCAGCGGTTCCACTTACAGCTAGCTGTTGCATTGCCAGTCTGCAAATCTCATGGATTGTGATTGTGCCTGTGACTCCTGTTTGACGAGGCTCGGCGAATGTGGTCCCATCACTAGGAGGCATTGGAGTGTGACATGGCATGGGAATGTGTTGAGATGGTGTCCTGCTCAAATTAATTCCCCCACCAGGACCAGTTGATGCATTTGTGTAGATTGGTGTGGTTTGCACCAATAAAACATGAGAGTGCATTATATATACGTGGTAACAAACCACGTTGCGAGCTCTCTTTCAGTTGTTGCTTCATTATCGAGCGATATCACTTTTTCTTCAGATTTAAGTTACTCATTTTGTCAAAAGCTTAGGATTTTGATCTGGGATTGAATCTCAAGTCAATCCCAAACGAAAATTGTTTCTTGGTGTAGTTACTGCTTAATGTAACCAATAAAGCAGTAAAAATTTTTTTTCAATTATTTCTTACCTTTGAACAGTTCAAAGTCTCAAAATAATTTTGTAGAAATTGTTGTTAAAATCCAAATCCTAATTGTAGAGTTGTAACACTTCTTTATGTTGAGTGGAAGTTAAAATAATTACTACTTTGTGAAAAGGTAGCAAAAATTCAAGTTGGGTAAACTTTTATTAATTTGGGACTGGCCAAAGAAATAAAAAGTTTGATGGCTGAGGTCAAACACTTCTCAGAAATGATGACTCAGCGTTATTTCTTTTAAAAATAAGGAAAAATAGAAAAGATCAGTCCAAAATGACTGACAGTTTGATCAATTGTTTCCGGACAGGCCCCCACGTGTCGTGGCTGTATATTTTTCCTTACCTTTTTCTCTTCTGGGCCAAATTATTTGTGAAGTTTCACAAATAATATTTAAAAAACAATAAAATATATAATCAAAAGTTTCCCTTTAATTAGTACTTTATTTAACTGAGTTGAGGTAAATTCTTGGGACGAGCCCAAGGATGATGTCACATGACTGATAGGAGGTATTCTCTCAATTCACGTGTAGTGGTGACACGGATGTTGCGAGTGGGTTCACAACAATACGCGTTTTCTTCAATTGCTGTTAACCTGTAGTTTTCACTACAAGTTAAGTCTTAAATGATGGTTTCTTCTTTCTACTCACAGTTTATTTTGTTTTCTTGTGTTGTTTTTCGTTGTCTAGGGGTTCCTGTTATTTCCTGGCGGGTTCTAGCCGCCACGAGTGCGCTGCTATGTTGATAGGCTGAGGCGCGGTGTTGTCCCTCGTTAAAGTCGATTGGACATGATGCTCGGCATCGAAACTGGTCGGGTCGTTGTGGGTGAAGTCCTTAGGCCCAGGAGATTGCTCGACACTGGCTTTGGGCTTCCTTCTTTTCTGGAATGCGACATGGAGTTTGCTCGACGCGCCGCACGCTGTAAACTGGTTTGCAACCTCGGAGATTGCTCGACGAAGGCTGCGGCAAGATGGTCTCGTTCACGGAGTTTGCTCAACGTGGACGAGGAGAATGACTACACTGGGCCGGGGAGTTTGCTCGACTGCGGTCCAGTGAAATTCAGCTTTTGGCGGGTCTCTCTTCACAACTTGTGAAGCAAGACAGATGTCCTAGGCCTGTTTAGTGGGTCCAAAACCATATCAAAATCCATATCCAAAATCACCCTAAAATACAAACAGGCAAAAGGCCCAGAATAAGGGTTTGCAGTCCCTTATATACAAAGTCCTAGGATAGCCAGGACAGGATGTGGATACCGGGGACCGACCAATGGGGTCAGGGAGCCCGGTACAATGGGCGAATGGAAGGAAAGTCAAGACTCCTCCCATCTGAACACCTGCAGGATGCGATGAGTCAGGGTTCATCGCATGGGACCATCAATTTACACAAGAGGGTTAAAGAGAAGGTTTTTATTAAAATAAAATGGAAATTAACGAAATTTGGCTAAAACAGACGCGACGGTGTCGATTAAGAAAAAATCGGCATCACAAGGGGACTTACCAGCCCAAGACAAGGGCTAGGATTGCACAGCTTAGAAGGGATTTTATATCTATGGTAATCCAACAAGGCGAAGCAATCGAGGCATTCCTCTGCAGGGTACGTGATCAGGCCAATAAACTAAAGGAGGCTGGAAACACACTCGATCCTGACAAGATCGCTTTCCAGCTAATCATGGATCTCTCCCGTGTGTATGACAGTCTCGTATAACAAATTTACATGTTTTTGAAAATTGCGGCTATTTAGTATTAAGTAAATCAGCGGTTTCAAACTCTTCACGCGTGGTCTAAGCTCCAAAGAAAAGTAAAAGTAAAGGGCATCCAACAAGAAAATCCAGGACGAAAAAATTGACAATACGCACAGGTGTAAGGTTTGTATGCAAGTGTTTATTCAAATAAAATTACGTCATAATATACAAATTTCTTCTTTCGGCAGATCCGCACCAGTGACGACTTCCGGACATCACGTGACGACCGATACGACATACGGACGAAGACTTTACAATTTACAATATTTGTACATTTTTGAACAATAAAGAAATAAAAGTTATATAAAAGAAGTACAGAGTTCAAATTCATTTACAAATAGAACACGTTCCAATTTAAAACAATACCACGATAAAATAAAATAAATTAAAAGAAATCACGACATTTTTGATTTCTCCGACACACCATAGCGACGCAACAAACAAAGGGGTAAATGGGGTCGAAATTAAGACAGTAATTTACAATGTTGGATTTGCACCGAAAGGGTACCGGAACATGATAAGCGCGTTCCAAACTGGCGAAGCAGGATGTCATTGGGAAGGAAATCTCCAGAAGGATGATGTATTCCAGATGACAACCTGGTATTTCAATTTACTGGCAAGAACAGATTGTACCGTTTGAACACGACACCTTGCGTGCAAGAACTGGTAGGAGAAGAGATTCAGCAAGAAGAGAACACAATTGACTTACCTCCGCCAGAAGTATTAGTTGCTGGTAACACCGAAGTCGAGAAGTGGCACAGAATATTGGGTCACAAAAATGTCCGCACTATTGCAAGGATGTTTAAGGACAAAACGGTTAGAGATTTACCTAATCTACAAGAAAAGCCAATCTACTGCGATGTCTGCCATGAATCTAAAATGGTGGAAGAGTCGTATTTCCACCTTAATGATCGAATGTCGACTGGGTTTCTCAATTTGGTCCACATGGATGTGTGGGGACCTGCAAGGGAACCATCCTTATCCGGCTATAAATTTTTCGTATCTATGATCGATGATCATACACGATGGGTGGCCGTGTACCCATTTTGTGTTTTCAAAGATACGAGATTACATTTTAAGAATGAACGACAGTCGGGGAGAAAGATAAAGCGCGTTCGTACAGATAGTGGGATGGAGTTTTGCGCAGCAGGCATTACGGATTTTTACCGGATGCACGGTATTAAACACGAACGAACTAACACATATAAGGGAAAACAGAACGGCGTGGCAGAACAGTGGAACCGTACCGAGCTTGAATCGGTACGGGCCATGCGAAGAGAAACAGGACTCGGTGAAAAGTTCTGGGCAGAGCTTTTAAATACCAGTACTTATATTTATAACCGTTATCCGAAGAAATTAACGCAGTGGAAAACACCGTTCGATCTCCGATTCGGTAGAGAACCGTCTTTGAAGCATTTACGCACGATTGGGGCACTTTGTCACGTGTTAAAGCCCCAACCGACACGTGGAGGGAAGCTAGAGCCTGTTGCATATAAAGGAATCCTCTTGGGCTACGCTTACGCCACATGTGGTTGTCGAGTTTGGATACCTGAACTCAATAACACATTAGAATCATCAAGCGTCAAGTTTGACGAAGAAAGAGTCGGAATTCAACATATTTCCGATGAACATGTAAAAGAAACCAGATCGAAAACGCGCCGAGTGAAGAAACCGTGTGCTCAGAATCGATTAGTACCACAGCGAAGCCCCCGAAGTACGGGAGCAGGGCAGAGAAGCCCAACGTATGCGGACGTGCTGAGAGGAAGTCGACTCCAGCACACGGAATTCAAGCGTTATCGACCACAATTTGGACATTCGACATCGGACAATGATTCCGATGACTCGGATGGACCAGGAATATTTACTAGAACAGTATTTCCGACCGGAAGTCGACAGATAATCCCTGCGACGACTGGAAGTACGCGTATTTCAACCATATCGATGATACCGAGCATCACTCCATTGATTACGACAATTAATGCTCCAGCAATAGCGACAATTGTCCCAACTATTGCGGATAGATTAGCAGCTGGAGGATCACGTGATCCGGATCCGATTATGGAAGACGAAATACCACGAACTTTAGAATGAAGTCGAATTGCTATGAGATTGCACACGGGGACAATAAAACGGAAACCGACTACTTCACCGGGAGCGAATAAAGAGGAATGACTGTCCGATGCATATCAGCAACATGTACCAGTTCGAAGAACCGAGGGGACTTTACCAAAACCTAAGAAGATGCGCACGAGATTTTTATTCTGCGAATGGAACATGAGAGTTGTACAAGAGGGGCCCAAGAATGATGGTGTGCTATTTGCATGCAGGCATACGACTTCTTACTATGGCGGATTTATTAGAATATTGTTGTCAGCACAGCATACCATATACATTTACGAATATTGATTTTTCGGCGAGAAATAAATATGAGGGGCCCATACAACTTTATGATGCGGACAATGACTTGGAAAAGGAGGGATCGAGTTCCTCTGAAACAGAATCATTGGAAATTTTGGAAAGAATTGTTGAGGAACCGGAAGTCATTGCTTTGGAATCGACAGTCGCCGATGAAGACTTTCCTCCCAGGATTTCGAGGGGGCTTTTGGAAGCGATGCGTGTCATGTCCGACCAGAAGGACGATGATGATACGGAAGTTGAAGAGCAACTGGATGACATTAAACCTTCAATCAATTGTGCATATGGCGTACTATTTAAGGACATGGAATTTTGCAATGTCCAAGCCTCAAATCCGGTTGACTACGAGGAAGCATTACGTAGCAACGATGCGAGTGAGTGGAAAGACGCCATGATGGACGAAATTTCAACATTAAAAGAACGCAATGTATTTGAAGAGGTGCCCTTGCCCAAGAATAAGAAAATCCTTGGACACAGATGGGTCTTCAATCGAAAGAAGGATTTATCTGTGAAAGTTGTACGACATCGTGCCCGCTTGGTCGCTAAGAGATTTAGTCAGCGTCCGGGAATAGATTTCACAGAAACGTATATGCCCGTAATCAGCATTGTGCTGATTAGAATTTTCTTCATTTGTCTCGTCATGTTATGCGGGTGGGTGGACACGCACTTGGATGTGAAGTGCGCCTACCTGTACGGGGATTTGTCCAAAGAATTGTATTTAACACCCCCAAAGATTATGGAATACCACGACAACCAAGTTTGGCATTTAAAGAAGTCCCTCTGTGGACTTTGCCAATCAGGGTGTTGTTGGGGGGAGAAGCTCGTCCAAACGATTAGGAAATTGGGATTTACACCATTATTGACGGCCCAATGTGTGTATAGATTGAACGCCGACATAGTCATTTGTATATATGTCGACGACATCCTGGTCTTTGGCAAGAATCAACTGGTTTTAAACGAAGCTGTCCAAAGAATTAAATATGAATTTACAATTACCGATCTTGGAGCGACTAAAACTTTCTTGGGTATCCAGATCAATAGAACAGCGGATGGAAGCATAATTATGCACCAGAAGCCGTACATAGAGAAAATTTAGCAATATCTCAGCTTCATATCGTTTATACCGACGTACGAGCCTATGAAAATTGGCATAGATTTGTACGAGCTTGAAAAGATTTCAATTGAACCCAAAGAGGCCGACATCAACCATCAACTTCCCTATCGGAACACCGTAGGATGCTTGCTGTTCCTGGCCCACCACTCCAGACCAGATATTCTAGACGTGGTGAACTTTTTGGCGAAATTCAACAATAGTGCGACCTTAGTGCACTGGAAACTCGTCGAACACCTCATGAATTACATTCTAATGACCAAAGACAAAGTAATGGTTTATTCCAAAGATAATGGAATGAGATTTTATGGTTTTACTGATGCCTCTTGGGCTTCAGATTCACTTTCGAGAAAATCCACCTCCGGTTATTTAATATACATAGGTAAAGTACCAGTGGCTTGGTGCACTGTTCGCCAAGGCCTAATTGCTTTGTCGGCTTTAGAGAGCGAACTGTTAGCGCTAATCGAGTTGGTCGAAGAATGTGTCTGGATGGTTCAAATTGTCAAAGAAACCAATCATTTAATTCGAATTAATAATGTAGTACTGGTGATATTTATAGATAACGAGGCCGCCATATTTAGTATTAAAAATAGCGTTGAGAATTCGAGAACAAAATACATAGACATAAAAGTTCAATATGCAAGGGATTATTTTGGAAGAGGATTGTTTAAATTGGAGCATGTTCGAACGAAATGAAACAAAGCGGACATACTCACTAAGAGATTACCTAAGTCTAGGTTGATTGAGTTGACTGACTATTATGCTTAAAGTTTTTGGTTTATTATTGCTGGAAAACGAGGGAGTTTGTAGGCATTTCATACCATTGTTCCAGCTATAATGCATACAGTGTATTTACCATAGTTATATCGATTCCCATTATCAAATAGAGGTGTATTGTATGTGATTGGATCATTAGAGTCACATGAGGTCTCCGAGCCTCATCAAGTGATCCGAGCCTCATCAGGTGGTTCCTGGGTTACCCTTGATTGGTATCCCTAGGCCATAGGAAGTGATGAGTCACTTCCTGGTCCTGATTCATCTCATTCTGCTTTATAGAAGTGGCCAAGCTGGTCACTTTCCATTGCATTGTTTGGATTGAGTTAAAAGGAGGTTATTTTGCCTTTTAACATTTCCTAAGTTATTCCTGTTATTTCTACTATCTTACTACACCACATTACCTTAGGATTGGCTCTGTTGAACTGCTTTTCACATCCACAATCGCAACAATAAAACGTTTGTGTTGTAATTGTATGCTTGGGTACAATTGAAGTCGTTTCTTGGTTGTTATTTCTAGGCTTAGGTTTGAGCGGTTTCCTGGTTCTTTTCTGTTTCCTCGCTGTGGTCTGTTATCTAGGGGGTTTTCTGGGGTTTCCTTAAAGTTCCTGTTGGGTTCTGGTCGCCACGCTGCGATGCCATGCCGGGCCTTGTACGCGGTATTGGTCGAACTTAAAGGCTTCTTGGAATCGGTCGCTCCACTCCTCTCCTTGTTTCCTGGTGCCCTGTTACATTGCCTCACCAGGCCTTACACGTATCAGCCGGTTCCTGGAGGCTCGGAGAAGTTTTCCCACTCGATTGTCGGTCGACGGGAAATGTCGTACGATTATGCCGCATTTGGTGCATCGAACGCGGCAGTCGTTCATCACGTTTTCCGTCGAAATTCCCAAAGTAGGGCTATCGACAGAAAACAATTTCCTGAGCGTTCTCGCTCGTTTCTAAGAGGC
>JAQIXT010002697.1:0-10060 GCA_034700445.1 Stenotaenia linearis | reverse complement strand
TTGGAGTTTTCTGTTAAATTTTTGCATTTTTTACACAAGTTTTTGCAATCTTTACAATTTCTACTCAATTTTGTGCAGTTTTTGCAGTTTTTACTCAAAATACTCAAGTTTTCTTTAAAATTTTTGCAATTTTTACACAAATTTCTGCAATTCTTGCAATTTCTTCTGAAAATTCTGCAATTTCTACACAAATTTTTGCAATTTTTGCAATTTCTACTCAAATTTCTGTAATTTCTGTAATTTCTGCAACTTCTACTGAAAATTCTGCAATTTCTACACAAATTTCAGCTATTTCTGCAGTCTTTACCTAAATTTTTACAACTTCAACTCAACTTCCACACCTTCCAATTCCTACCCTATACTCACACTTCATACTCTGCATTTCAACTTCCACACATTTCAAATCCACACATCCAAAAAACCCTTCCGAATAAAAGCCGCGGCTTACTTACCAACAACCTCATACAATATTATATACAAACTGACATAATTGATGAAATACAGGCCAACCATTCATGCAAATCACAAAATGACTCATTAACCTTTATTTATCTCAATTTATTACATAATTTACAAGATAAAGGCAAGAGTCAGTTTTAAGAGTTTATCAGATCCATTTTTAAGGTTAATTTCAATTTTAAGGTCACTTGTTTTGCAAATAGAACAAGTCCTACAAGTAATTAACAGGTCTGGGTTAATTATACACATCCTTGTTTTAATTTATAGCTTAAATTTCACTTTTTTCACTTTTTCTCTAAGTTTTTTAAACTGTAGAGATCTTGGTTAGGATTTCTATCTAGTGAATAATTAACTTTAATTATAAAGGATTTGGGAAGTGGGGGTTGTGATGGATTTGCTTGGTTTGGAGGTAAAAATACAGATTTGTATTTTTTTAATTATGATTTTTTTTGGTTTGTAGTTCTTGGGTTTGAAGTTTGGTTTTTGAAGTCTTGATGTTTGGTTTTGGGTTCTAAATGTGTGTTAACAAGTGTTTCATAGCTTTAAACAGGTTGAAACATATGTTTTAGAGCTGTAAACATGGAAATATACAGATTTTGAAGCTCTAAAGACATGTTTTATGGTTCTAAATATGTGTTTCAGGCCTCTCAACACTTGTAAACATGGTTTCAGAGTTCTAAATGTGTGTTAGCTATTGTTTTGTGGCTTTAAAAGTGATTTAACATGTGTTTCAGAGCTCTAAATATGTTAATACATAAGTTTTAGGGCTCTAAATATGACTTAACAAGTGTTTATGGCTCTAAATATTTGTTAACATTGCTTTTATAGCTTCAAAGATGTTTTAACATTGATTTTAGAGCTTTTAGAGCTTTTATGTATGTTTTAATGTTTTCAAAATTTCCTTTAGGCTAAAAAAAATTCTGATTCCAAAAATAAGATAAAATGGATTTTAATAATCCATGATTACACAAAGACCGAATCCGTGCAACGTAGCGAAGACATAAACCAACCGCGAATAAACATCGGAGGTTCATCTACCTTTGATTCTTCGCGCACATTTCTAACAAAACCAAATTACAATTTTTTCAAAAAATCCGCACGGATTTAACTCAAACTAAATTCCCCAACCTTAAAGGGAAACTACACCAAAACTCATCACCATCACTCACACCACCATTTCTATTTTATCACTTTTCAAGCACATCCACTTGAAAACTCCCATTCTCCAAAGTTGTCCAAAAATATGATAACATTTGTCAGAACATGACACTGACAAATGATGTGTGAATCCATTCTCCATGTTTAACTTAGAACATGTGACCTGAGGATTTAGGCAAACTGCAGGGATTAATGACACAGGTTAATTGACCTGATGCAAATTCCTGCATAATGAGTGATTGTTAATAGAACAAATCCTGTATTTGAATATTTGTGAGGTCACAGGCCAGTGGGCCAATGGGAGTTTTTCAATTACTTTGTCTATGGGATGTGTTAAGTTTTCAAGATGCAATTGCTGTTGTTGATGGGTGGGTGAGTGAAGATGGATTGCCACTTTGGTGGAATAATAAATTGCTTGTTAAAGGTGGTGAGTGAGATTGGGGTAGTGAGATTAAAGGGTTGTGTAGGGGGATTTTGGGTGGAAAGTTGGATTTTTAAGTGGGGAATGGGGAATTTTGGGATTTTTGTGGAAATGTGGAAATTTATGTTTTTTCTGTAACAATTAGTGGAAATTTTTGTTTTTTCAGCTGGAAAAGGTGGAAATTTTTAGTTTTTCATGTAAAAATTGTGGAAATTTTTATTTTTTTCATCTAAAAATTGTGGAAATTTTTGTTTTTCATGCAAAAATTTTGTGAATATTTTCATTTTTCAGCTGAAAAGTTTGAAAATTTAAACTTGCCATATGGAAAACAAATATTTAAGCTTTTTGCACACAAAAAAACCATAAAAAAACAATAATTTCCAACCTCGAATTAAAAAAAAAAAACAAATTTCCAATCACTTTTCATTAACTCACAAAAATACAAAATACTCAAAAATACCAAAAAAAATTCCAATCACCTCAAGAACTACAAACCAAACCCCCTCCTTCAACCCCCACAAACCCACCATCACACCTCCTCACACCCCCTTAATCTTCCCCTTCCCTCCACACTCCCTAAAATCATACACAATAAAACTACTCCCACTCCAAACCGGATCCCTCAACCACACCCCCTTCTTAACCCTCCCCCCAACCCCCCCTCGGGGGTACCTCCCATCCAAAAACACAACATCGTACGAATGATAATCCTCATGCCCAGAATCCACTTCATCCCCCTCCCCAATACCCCCATTTCTAATACCCCCACCCCTACCCCCCTCCCCATCACTCAGATCAAAACTCCCCCCATAATGCAACTCCTCATCACTACACGTGCTACTCGACCCGACACTACTTCCTCCCTTACTCCCCCCTTTGGTCCCGACCTTGTGCGTGATCCCGACGATCCGCGGCTTCTTCCAATCCTCCCCGCCGTCGCTCACGGGAGACGCCGACGGCGTGTACGCCGCACGCCCGAAGAAAGTCATCGACGTCCCGCGCTCCCGCAACTTCAAAATCACATCGGGACTGACCGGACTGCAAGCGTTCAACCAATCCCTCGCCTGCTCCCCTTCGTGGTAGACGTCTAGGGGTGCGGTCAAGCGAGGGGGGAGTGTCCGGCACCGGTCATCTTGACCGGAAGTGCGTTTCCAGTCGGCGGAAGTGACCCGAACGGAGATACTTCGGTTGATGGACGTCTTGGACGGGGTCTTGGGGGTTTTGGGGGTGTGCGAAAGGGTCTCGAAGATGTCCTTGCACCTGCGCACTGTGTTGGGGACCGGTAAGTCGCCATTTTGTTTTTTCTGTTGCTTGGTGGAGTCGGGGAGAGTCTTTGAAGGTTTGTCGATTATGACGAGGTTGTCGTTGACGAGGAGGTGTTTGAGTTTGCTGAGGCGTTTGAGACGCTGTTTGTCCACTTCCGGTTTGTCGAGGCCGTCGACGGACTTGGATTTGGAGAGACGGGGTTCGACGAGGTCGAGGGAGGCTCGGGTTTCGGCTTCGAGGCCCCCGAAGTTGGTGATTTCCTTGAGGATGTGGTCCAGGCTGGTGCCGCGATGCATTTTGGTTTTGGGTTGGTGCGGGGGGTTATTGAATGGGAATTGGAGTCTGCTGGACGGTTTGGTGCATAAATCGTACATGGTGAGTGTGAGTGGACGGGTGAGTGGTCGCAACTGGTCGTTTGGATCTGTGGACGGTAAAAGGAAAGTAAATTGGTTTTGTGAGGAAATTTTTGGGGGAAATGTTGATTGGTGTTTTGGAATTGTCGGAAATGGATTGTTATTGGAAATTAGGCCTAAAGTTTGTTGATTTCATGAATAGATATTGTTTTTGGTGTCTATTTTTTAAAAATTGTATTATATCAATTGAAATTTTAGGCCTAATTTTTAAAAATTTAAAAATTTAATCAAAGTTGAGTATGGAGATTGTCTAAAATTGATGTCTATGATTGAATTTGATTGTGTTTTAGACATTTGTATTGAAAGTTAAGCCTTGAATTAGTTAATTTCAATTATAGACATTAATTATAGATGTTTTTAGTCTCAAATTTTATATAAATTGATTAAGTTTTAATATTGGAGCCATTAAAATGGCCTAAAAACATGTCTGTAACAGTAATTAACTCACTTTTAGGCTTAATTTTTGTAAACAATGTCTACAAAATTAATTAAATTCAATTATAGACATGTTTTTCGACATTTTAATGCTAAAACACCAAAACTCAACCAACCAAGTGTCTAAAAACATCTAAAACACAATAAATTTCACACAAAACTTTAAGAAAAACACCATAAAACAGTGAAATTTCACAATAAACATCCCCAGACATTTACAATATATAATTACACTAATTATTATCACAATAAAGTAGCAATAAAACCCAAATGGCGTGAAATTGTCAGTGACGTTTTTACAAGTGTATTTTGGTTTTTGATTAGGTCAAGGAAAACCAGTGTCCATTTCCGCATATGGAACTTTCATCCAACATAAAATTTGTTTACATTTTCCCACACTGCATTTGGCGCAGGAAACGAGATGAGTTGAGTGTGACACATCAGGATGTCCTGTTTCCATGGAGACAATTCTATTCTTGCCCGTTTCCTATGGAAAAGGTACTTTTACCTCTTAGGGCAATGACTTTGGTCATTAGTTAAGACTGCGGATTAAGGGTTAAAATGTGTTTTTTATTGTTTTAAATGATTATTGTTTTTTTTAAAAATTTTTTAGGTTTAGGGTTGAAATGGCGGCCATGTTGGGGAAATAAAGACCGAAGAAGATTTTATGAAGTTAAATATATTTTAATAGATTGCACAATTTGAGAAATTTAATTATGAAATTTAAAATGGCGTTGAAGTTTTGGTTGCGGTAAAAGTGCGGTGTCGAATACCGTAAAGGATTTTTGGGTTGGATGGGAAGGTATGGATGAAGAGGGGTTGCTAAAGGAAGATTGCATGAAATTTTTTTTTTTTTTGAGTTTGGTGATGGAAGGGTTAGTGCAGCTTTAATTTTTTTTTTATGGTTGAATGGGGGTTGGGTGTTTTTGGTGGATTTTGAAGGGTTTTTTGGGTTTTTAAGTAAGTTTTGTGTTTTTTGAGGTTGAAATAAGCCTACAATGCATTTATTTGTGTTGAGTTGGTTTTAGTTTGTTTCTTGTTTGATTTTGGGTTGATTTTATTGATTTTCTGTATTTTTTTTGCTTTCAAAGTGATTGATTTAATTATTTATTGTTGTAACTGATGCTTTTAGCTTTTTTACTTGATAACCTGATAAATATTGATTCAGTTATAAATTTATCAAAATTAACCCCAAAACCTCATTAATACAAGCATTTATATACATTATAAATTTATAATTTGATAACTTAACACAAAAATCCCACAAAAATAATAAATTTCCAACCACAAACCTCATTACAATTTAAATTTATAATATTTGCCACACATTTTAAATGCAATTTTGATTAAATTCCCAAAAACAAAGCCTAATTTCTAATATTAATACCATAAGCATCTTAAAACAACAAATAACTAATTTCCAAAAAAAAAAAAATTCCAAGAAATAAAATTCAAATTAAATAAATAAGTGTAAGTTTCTGGAGCGTTTAATTACTGGATTTAAAGTCATTGGACGCTCCAAGATCTTATTCCATGCTCTCTTTAAGCCTATACCTTAAAACGCTTAAAAATAAACAAAAAACAATTTTCATAAAAAATTTAAAAAATAAAAAAATTAATTTTTTCAACAAAAAAAAAAAATTTAAAACTCACTCTTACCTTCAACGGCGCTCCACTTAAAACAAATTTTTTTTTAAAAATTAAAAAAATTAAATAGAATTTCAAAAAAATGTAAAAATAATCCAGAAATCGAGCAGAACATGTTATTAGTCGCGTGTCGGTGTTTAAAATGATAAATGTTAAACTAGAACGAGTGTAGAGCGAAATATGATTTTTGATGACGTCATAACCGGTAAAATGGAGGTCAATTGATTGAATTGAATGGCAGATGGTAAAGAATAGCAAAAGAGAGGTTGAGGTGAAGTTAATCGCATCTAAAAAGTTAATTGTTTTTGTTTAAATTGTTTTTCGGGTTTCCAGGTCACTTGTGGTAGATTGGATCGAATTTTGAAAAAAATTTGAAAAAAGTTTTTAAAAAAAGTTTTTTTTTTGAAGTTTGGAAATTATTTTTTTTCGATTTTGAACCGAAAAAAATGGTTGAATTTTGAATTTTTTTTTTGTTGTTGGTTGAGACCGGTTGAGATTGGTTGTGAGCTATTAAGGTGGAGAAAGTGTCGCAATGAAGTAAAGAAGCGAGTTTTCTTTTATTATGTAAAGTGAGGGAGTAAATTTGTGATTGGTTGGTTTTGTTTTGTTTTGCAACTCGTTTAGTGGTGATCAGCTGAAACGACCTTGGTGAAATTCTTTGCACTTTATGGGTGTCAATATGTAAGGGGGGGGGGGGTCTTTAAAAAAAATTTATTTTTATTTTGGTGACTATTTCGTTTTTCTTATTTTTTAATTTTAAAGATAAATTTTTGGTTTAAAATTTAAGTTTTTTTTTTTTTTTCAAAATGGCGTCATGCTTTTGTGATTTTTATTTATTTTTATGTGTGATATGTAAATTTTTGTGATATAATTGTTGGTCTATTGTGTTGAAATGCTAATTATAGTTAAGGGCTGTGACGCCATTTTGTTTATTTTTAAGTTTTTAGTGAAAATTTATTATGAATTTGTTTTCAGAAGGAAAAAGTTATTGAATGATTGAGTGATTTTGATGTTTTTTCCTCATAGGATAATTAAATACTAATAAATTAATGGGGGGTGACGCCATTTTGAATTTTCACAAAAGTTTTTCTTGTGAAAAATAAATTTTTTTAAACTAATTCTTGGAAATCTTTTACAAAATAACCAAAAACCCCTCTATAACAACAACAACAAAAAAAAAAAAAAAAAAAAAAAAAACTCCATTTTGCTTTTTTTAAATTTCTCAAACTTCATCTCCATTTCCCTTATCTATACCCTAATTTACTTAATTGAAACATTTACAGACACAATTAGGCCTCTTATCACCAATATTTACTAAATCAAGTTCAAAGACACCAAACCCCGTTATAACGAACACTTTAATCAATAAAAAAAAATCACTTCGTTATAACGAGGTTAATTTTTTTTTTTTTTTTTAGAATTTTCTCTTCTTAATTACAAATTTAATTATTTAATTAAAATAATTTAACAAATTTCTTTTTAGACTTCAATTCCAATTGGAGTGTAAAGAACTAAACCTAAATTTTCTTTAATCTTGAAGAATCTCAAGAATTTATGTGACATATTTAAATATCTTTCATATCTTATCTGTTTCTTGTGAATGAATTGATTGAGTTATGGAAATGTGTTTGAAGAGAAAGTGGTGTTTAAATATGAATTTGGTAAAATTTATAGTTAATTTTTTTTTTTTACATTAAAATTTATATTTAAAAACTTTTTTGTGGAGTTGGTTATGTAAGGGTTAAGTTATTTTTGGTATCAATTGAATTGAAATTGAGGATGTGATTGATGTTTTTTGAATATTTAGACGTGTTTTTGTTGGTTTTTAAGTGGTTTTAAGCTTATTTTGAATATTTTTTTTGGTAAAAATCAAAATTTTAGGCCTATTTTGTGTATGTTTTGTTGTGTAAACAGTAATTTTAGGCCTATATTGATCAAAATTTTAAGCTTATTTTGTCGATTTTTAGTGTAAAAATTCATAATTTAAGCCTTTTTTGTCTATTTTTGATGTAAAATCAAACATTTAGGCTTATTTAACACATTTTTAGACTTTATTTACATCTTTTTAAGGCTTATTTTACCTATTTTTTAGTAAAAAATTATAATTTTTCATTATAAAACAATAATTTTAAGCCTAATTAGAACAAAAACAAACTTTAAACATACCCCACTTACCACTTACGCCTATTTCCACACCAAACAAAAACATGACGTAATCGATATCGAATTTAATGATACCAATTCAAGGCTCAATTTTCACACAACCGAACAACACAAAAGAAAAACAAATGTTGCAATAACGCAATAATTACATTTCCGAGATTTCCAACACCATTAACAAAAAAAAAAAAGTCTTACCTGGACACTTTCCCCATGAAAATTACGGAAAAATAAATATATAAAAAATATCCAGAAAAAAAATTTTTTTTTTTCACTGAAAAATGGCTTCCCTGCACGACTGTCGCATCACAAGTCCCAGAGGAGCCCGAAAGAAAAAGTGGAAACCGTTGGATTGTTGTAGCGTAGCCTACCTGGCTCGAATGAACGATACGCAGTTAATGTTGCCGGTATATGACTTTTGCCAAGAGGAAGTGATGCGAACCACACCTGACCCAGGGCGGGCCCTCGAGAGGATTGCGCCCGCGGCTACCACACGTTAAAAGTGCACGGCCCAATGATCTCGGCACTTCCTCCCACCTGGTTGGTGAAAAGAGGGGATTTTAGGGGACGCACATGTGTTTTGGGGTTTTTTCAATTTTTTTTTTGTTTTTTTTTGTTTGGGTGAGTGATGTGGGTGTGTTGCAGGGAAGTTTTGTTTGTGAAATATGGATGGGTTTTATGATGTGTGGGTGGGGGTGGGGGGGTGGGTGAGGGGATTGATTATTTAGAAGGTTTTGGGTGGGGTTTTTTGGGGATCATGTGAGGTTTTGGGGGTTTTTTGAGGTTTTTTTGAAGTGATTTTGATGATTTTGGGAGTTGAAGGGTTCAATGTTAATTTTTTTTAAAAAGTTTTTTCTGGACACTTTCTACATTGAAAGAATGGAAAAATAGATGTAGAAAAAATGTCGAGAAAAAAATTTTTTTTTTTTACTGAACATTTTTTAGATGTTTTTACTGTTAAAATAGTGGTTTGAGGTGCTTAGTGGGTGTTTTTGTTTGATATTTTGTATTTTAGAGATGTTTTAGGCCTATTTTTATTGTTACTTTAATAATTTTAGTTTTTCTGGATCTTTTTTTTGTGTGAAAGTAAGTAATTTTAGGCCTATTTTTGTAATTTGTTTGTGTAATTTGTTGTTTTTACACAAAAACTTAATGAAATAGGCTTAATATTGTTGTTTTTACACATAAATAAGACTAAATTTACTGCTTTTACACAAATAATGCCTAAAACTATTATTTTCAATACAATTTTAAACAATTTCACTTAATTCCACACCAACTTCATTCAATTTTAACCCTAATTTGCATAATTTCAGTACAAAACAATTTTAATCCAATTGCTAAATTTTTAATAAAAATTCCATTTTACTAATTTATCTCAATTTCATACACTTTAAGAATTTTTTTGTTTTTGGTTCATGGGAAGGTGCTCTTGAACATCACATGCTAATTATGAATGGTAGGATTTAGAAAACTTTTTATTTCTGCTCTGAAAAAGATAAAATCCAACCTCAACGTCATTTTTTATTCTTTTTGAGATTAAAAAAGGGTTATGTTGCCATGTCGCTCTGTATTTCATTATAACGTTGCAAATTAATACAAAACGATCGATAATTCAGGGAGGATTCGTGAATGACGTCATTGAAAATGATTTTAAGGAGTTTTGTTTAATTTTTGAATTTTTTAAAAAAAATTTTGGTGAAATATGAGGAAGTGATGGTAAATGGTGTCACGTGATGCGGATAATAGTTTGTTTAATGTTTTGGAGAGTTGTGACGTCATTGGTTTGTGTTGTAAAAGGAAAAGTGGATTTTTTATTGGTTTTTGGTGTTTTTCTTTAGTGTAGGTTTAAAGTGAAGGTTTGGGTGTGTTTGTGGTGATGTGAGGTGAAGGTTTTGATGGGGGATTTAAAGGTTTTGGCAGGTGAATGGTGGATGTTGGGAAAGGTGAATGTATAGTGTATGATTTTGGGGAAGGTGGTTGAAGGTGTGGAAATTAAGGGGAGGTGAGTGGGAATACTTAAAATGGTATAAAAGTAGTGGAAATAGTGGAAAAGTACTGAAAAATTTCTAAAACCTGCTAAAAATAATAGAAAAACTGG
>JAQIXT010002696.1:0-10066 GCA_034700445.1 Stenotaenia linearis | reverse complement strand
TATGGAACCCCTCTCTGCCCATGCAAACCCACTCTGCTCATGGAACCCCTCTCTTCCCATAGAACCCCACTCTTCCCATGAAACTCTACTCTTCTCGTGAAACAGCAGTCAGCCCGTGAAACCCTACTCTGCCTAGGAACCTCACTCTGCGCATGGAACCTCACTCTGCCCTCGGAATCCCACTATCTCGGAGAAACAGCATTCAGCCCATGGAACACCACTCTGCCCATGGAACCCCACTCTTCCCATGGAATCCCACTCTTACCATGGAACTCCACTCTGCCCGTGGAGCCCCAGTCTGACGGTGGAACCCCACTCTACTTGTGGAATGACAGTCTGTCTGAGAAACACCACTGCCCTTGGATAGTCACTCTGCTTGTGGTCCCGTCCCAGTCCCGATCCCGGGACCGGGACCACAAGGGTCCCGGTCCCGGGACCCTTGTCCAGTACCAGTCCAGTCCCGGTCGGGACTGGACTGGTATCGGGACTGGAATTAAATTTCAAAAAATCAAAAATCAAAAATCAGATGAAAACTTTTCACTTGATTTCACCTGATAAAAAATTTTGGGACCAGGACCGGGATGGGAATTAGAGCTCCATCATAACATAGAATAGAAAAAAAAATAACAAAAACAAAGTACAAAAATCAGGTGAGAATTTTCACCTGATTTTTTTATATCATCTTATATATTTTTTCAAGATATCGACTTTTCAATGGCAGCTTGTGATGATCAGGTGAAAAGTTTTCACCCAATTTTTGATTTTTTTCAACTTGCGGAATGTTTTAATTGCCATTTTATCATACAATGGCTCATCCTGTTGGAAGCAGAAATAACACTAAGTCATCGCAAGCTGTCATTGAAAAGTCGATATCTTGAAAAGAAATATATAAGATGACATACAAAAATCAGGTGAAAACTTTTCGGCTGATTTTTGTACTTAGTATTTGTTATTTTTTTTTCTTATTCTGTTATGGTGGAGCCCTAATTCCTGTCCCAGTCCCGGTCCCGAAATTTTTTATTAACTTCAGTCCCGTCCCGCCCCGAATTCCGCTACAGGACCGGGAACGGGACTGGGACCGGGACTGTTCCCGTCCCGTTCCCATCCCTATTGTGGAACCTCATTCTGTCTACATAACTCCAATTCTGTAGAAAAGACCTTGTTGCCTCTGGAAATGCCTCGTTGCCAATGGAAAATATCTCGTTCCCCTCTCTGCCCATGCAAACCCACTCTGCTTATGGAACCCCTCTCTTCCCATAGAACCCCACTCTTCCCATGAAACTCTACTCTTCTTGTGAAACAGCAGTCAGCCCATGAAACCCCACTCTGCCTTGGAACCTCACTCTGCGCATGGAACCACACTCTGCCCTCGGAATCCCACTATCTCCGAGAAACAGGATTCAGCCCATGGAACCCCACTCTTCCCATAGAACCTTACTCTTCCCATGGAACCCTACTCTACTCGTGGAACCCCACACTACCCCATGGAACCACACTCTTCCCATAGTATCCTACTCTTCCTGTAGAACCACACTCTTCCTGTGGAACCACACTGTTCCCGTGGAACCTCACTCTGACCCATGAAATCCCAGTCTGCCCGTGGAACCCAGTCTGCCAGTGGAACCCAGTCTTTCCGTAAAACCCCACTCTGTCAATCGAACCCCACTCAGTCCATGGTCCATGGAACCCCACTCTCTTTTTCTTAATTTTTGATTGTCAATTTTCCTAATTTTTGTCAAATTTTCTCTTAATTTTTTCTAAATTTTTTTCCTAATTTTTCTAATTTTTGTTTCTTAATTTTTCTAATTTTTTTCTGAACTTCTTAATTTTATTCTGAATTTTTTTTCCAATTTTTCTAATTTTTTTTCAATTTTTCTAGTTTAGATAGGATATATAGTCCGGCCAAAGTCCGACTGCTGTAGCGAAGATCGGTGGGCAACCTACCAATATTCTCCGATTTCGGAGAATATCCATTTATTTACAGATCAATAAAATACAGAAAAACTCAATAATCAACTTTATTTAAGTTGGATAATGTTTCCAATCTCGACTGTCATTTCCAATCTTGGAAATGACCTTAGTTAATAACTCTTAAGTGAACCAACATCTGGTTACTATTCTCAACCTGATCATAATCAGATAGTAAGATAAAATAGGATTCTAGGAATTATGTTTGTGACAGGGCGATTCCCATTGCTTTTCCTGCGTTAATCATAAATTTTGTTGCGCATATTGATTTAAGGCCTCATGATGACATTCCCTGAATCAGAACCATCACATGCTGAATTCAAGTCATTGAAATTGATTTAATTGAATTTCAATTAAATCAATTTCCAATATTCAATGACTTGAATTCAGCATTCGGGTTTACTTCGGTTTAACTTCGGTTTATGTAAAAACCGAACCGAACCGAACCGTACGGTTGACATAGTGCAACCGAACCGTAGGGTTTACAGTCGGTTCGGTTTATAAACATAAACCGTGACAAACACATATCAAGAAATGATGGCACATGTTACAGATATGCGCGAAAGGGTTTTAAAAATTCAAAAGAAGATTTGCCATTTGCAAATTTCAAATTGAATGACTTAGTTTTAAGGTAGTTGCATATTTTATCAAAAGCTAGTGCTGGAGTTTCGAAAGGATTGGCCAACCATAGGGAGGGTCCATTTGTAATCATTGGATGTCATGGGGGTAACGCGTATCAAATACGAAAACTTGAAGACAATTCAATTAAATAATCAGTTAGTCGAATTGAATTAATACCTTATTTCCCAGAATTTCCACAAGAACAATGGAAAATAGGTCAAACTCAAAGTAACGAGTCAGCAAAGGTAATAAACACTTTATTTTTGCCAGACATCAAAAATTCACAACAAAGTTCGAATTTGGACGTTTTTGATGATCTCTCAAAAATCTCTCAAAATTCAGATTTTCCAGATTTATCTTTATTAAATTTAGAGGAATGTGGATTGCTGTCACAAAACAAAAATTGTGATGTCACGGCAAAGGGGGATGTGACGTCAAACGAAAGCGTTAGGACGAAAGAAATTAATAAAAACTTATTAAACAGCGTTGTTGATGATGAAAACTTATCTAATGATAAAGAAACGAGTGTTGACAAGAGTCGAAGCACAAAAAATGACACTAACCAGTGGAATTTGCATCTTCGACCGAACCCCTACACTTGTAGTGGTAAGGTCAAAGAGAAAAAGTAACATCGCATTGTTGCACCCCAGTTATGAGAGTGAAGTGTCTCATCAACAGGAAGTGGGACCCCTATGAGAGAGTATTAGGATTAAAGTCCACACTTGTTAAAGTTTTTACAAGTTTTTGCGTGTTCGGATTTTATTTACAAAAAAGTGAAACTTTTCATGTGACTTGTTGTAGTGTCCGCCGTAACACCACCTGGTGTCAGAGGCGACATATGTAGATTATGCAAATAAAGACAACAAATCCCCTCTGACCACGCATTCCTTCACATCCGGTTACCAGACCTGTGACTTTCTGTGACTAAAAGACTGGTCAGATGGCTGAAGGAAGCGACCAGGAAAGATTTGAAGACCGTCTAAACGACTTAGAAGATAAGACGAATGTGGAACGGGAAAAACCCACGGAAAACATACGCGAATTTAACGAGATCATCAGAATTGGTGAAGTCTGTGAAAACGCTCTTCAGGAACCCAAAGAGATGGCCATGGATGTTGTCGAACCCGATAACAGTGGTGAAATCATCACGCCAGCAGCACTTCCAGCTGAAGAAGAGATCGATGCAGTGGTTGATGCTGTCATTGAGGGGGTTGACCCCATAGAAGTTGTTCCAACTGACCCTTCATAATGATCCTTTGTGGAAAAATCAATTTGGCTCTCGGTATACCGTATTCTGTCGCTACGACAATACTTTATCAAGGCTTGCTTGGTGTCAAACTTGAACCCATGGTGTAAATAGCAAAAATACTATCACGTTCCATGTTGGCATGAATGTGCAAACGCAATACGAACAGAGTGGTGGGTCCCAGAATGCTTAAACTATGCACTGGATCAAACGTGGGAGGCCGGATGTGCCGGAAACATGCCTATTTATTATCTTATAAAACAAGACTTACGTGCATGTTTTTTGGCATGCAATCCCACTTGGGATGCCAAGTATCACATTCCGTGTTGGCGTGAATGTGCGGACACAATACAAACAGAGAGAGGTGGGTCCCAAAATGCTTAATATATGAGCTCGATCAAATGTGAACATGGGATGTGCACGTTTCCCTACACAAATACCAAAAATAAATAAACGGTTGGGCCATGCCAAGGCACCAAGAAATTAACCCTAGGAAGCACACGATAGATAACGACCCAAAATGCACTTACTTGTACCAGAAATACCCAATTAAATGCACGGAGTAAACAAATGAAACTCAGGCCTATTGAATCAGATGAATAAAGGCACATTAACGGAAAATATCACTGGCATGATGAACGACACACAAATCCTGCTCCAGTCCTAAACCAGAGACACCCAGATTACTAGCATTCTCTTAATGAATGGTAAAGGGATGATCAAAGCACATTAAAACTAACACAAACGAGAAGAATGCTTAAAAAGTAACCAGTTTGGATCCAAGTCAAAGTGCTTGGAGTTTAGGCACATTCTAATTGGATGCAAAACGCTTTCTACGAATCCCCTGCACTTTCTGCTGAATTTTCTCACTTCAACCTTATAAGAAAACTCAACATGAGTCATTGGATTAATCAACAAAAAAGAGAGGGGCAAAATAAACTTAAGTGTGGATGAATTTACATGTGACAGGTTTGTTTACTTCCTGGTTTCTGCCATCTATTGGCAGAATCAGGAAGCTGTGGCTGATCCGACCCTGACACTCCCCCATGCCGAGAGTTTTATTACAGGTTGAGCTAAATTGGCTAATACATGAAATAAAACTAAAAATAATATAAAACAAACCGATCAGTAAGTCCTTATCACTAATCACTTAGGTAAAAACAAAATTAATCACAATAGTACCACAATAATAAATACAGAGCCCATACAAAATGATAATAAAGGATGAAGATGACAAAAAGAAAATATAGGACAAATAAAACAACATAAGAATAAAAAGAACTAGTAAACAAATTCTTATTAGTATCAAAACATAATCTTTGGGTTAGATAATTATAAATAGAAAATTTTATGATTCTTTAGTTGTCATTTTCAACTTTCTTTTAAATAAAATAAAATTATATCTAGGCGCTAATTTTAAGTGCTTAAATAAAATGTTATAAAAAATGTTTAGCGGAAATTACACAAAAGAATAATGAAATTATCACAAAATTAATAGTTAAATTACTACAAAACAAATTCAAAGTTACTACTTGTAACACTATAACATAAACAATGTGAAAGAAAGAAAGGCACAATTAGCACTTAAAGGAAATATAATATAGGAGAAATATCACAAAAACTATTATCATAATTTGATAATTGCACTTAATTGTAAAAAATAATCTCAAAATATTCAAAGAATTAACATAATAAAACAATTGCACTTAAATTATGAAATGTGGGTCAATTTCAGGTAAGTCAATTTAGGTAGATAAAAATAAGGCAGTAATCAAGTTCAGACAATAATTAAGGTTAAGCTGTTCAAAAAGGTTAAGCTGTTCAAAGTTTATGGAGATATTTTGGATACTGTAAATTCAGCTTAGTATCAGTTTGTATTTCACTGGATTTTATTAAAAACAAAATAGATCTACTATTCTTTAAGAAGTGGATAGTTACAATGATATAATTAGATAGTTCAAGCAATAATTGAGGTTAAGCTGTTCAAAGTTTGTGAAGATATTTTAGATACTGTGAATTCATCATAGTATCAGTCTGAATTTAATTAGATTTTATTAAAAACAAAATAGATCTACTATTCTTTAAGAAGTGTGTAGATACAATGATTGTATTCACTTATAGAACATTGGTTGAACATGGTCGAAATCATGAAATATCGATTTTAAAAATCGATTACGTCTGAAAATAGCCTGCCCAATAGTAGTCGGCTATTTTCAGATAATTCCAAATTGTATCTTTATGTGTCTGAAAATAGCCAGTCCACTTATAGTTCGTTATTTTCACACATCTGCAACAGGGCCACTTCTGTATCACAACTAGTAACCACACGACGTTCGAGGACCTGGATGATGTTTAATAAATGATTCTTTTTAAGATTGTCCATGACTTTTGCTCTTTTGTCATTGGTGAGTTTATAGTCATTAAAGAGCATGAAGTCAATAATACACGGTCACGACCAGGTATGCTCATCATGTGGGGAATAGGCAAGATTACAGTTCATCCAGGTAATGTTCTTTGGTGCCATAATCGCTTTGGTGCCAATACCACCTTCTTGGAATTCGTTTAAACAATTACATGCCAATTTGAAAAGCGCTTTTAAAAGTCTCATACGGATCTCATCAGCCATGATGAGGCAATGATTTGTTTTCATTTCCTCACAAACGGTTTTCTTGACCGTGTCGACAAGATATAGGGGAGGAAATAATTCACGACGTGTTGTGAATAGGCTTCCAAACAAACATCTTGTCCCATCAACACATCGAAGAAATTTTGCCATGCTTCGGGGTTTACATCAATCTTAGGATTACCACAATTCTCCATGGGTGTGAGAAATCCGAAGTTGTCATCATTAAGAAGGTGATGAATTTGACTTGCCATCCAAAACAGGCGCCTTGTGACGATTTTTTAGTTGGTCAACTTCAGCTTTAAGTCGGTTAATTTCTTTTTGCTCAGAGCATTGCCAAATTTTCTCCTCTTTCTCTTCACGGGTCATAGGCTGAGGGTTGGATGAATAGTCCGAGCTGTAACCGCTATGACGACTGGCAGGATGTGATGATGTATTTCTTGCATTTTCATGATGATTCTTCTAAAGGTAAGTATTGTCTTCAAGTAATGCAGCTTATCTCAGCTTACCGGCTACTTGATGCAAATTGTTGGAAGTTTGAAGCGCTTGTTCATAATCGCGCTTCTCCTTTTTGTCTTCTGTTAATTTCTCTGGTCTTTCATACATATCCGGAGGTGTTAAGAGTTGATCAGTTGTTCGTCAAGGTGGTTGATGGCATTAACTTTACCGTGAACAACGTTAAGTCATGTATTTTAGCGCGATAATTAAAGATTTCTCCCGCATACAAAAGAAACGTCTTTACTTCTTGGATAACACATACAAAAGAACAAAGGGCCATAGGTAGTCAATAGTGTTAATATTTCGATGTATCTTCATATTTATTATTGTATAATCGTATATTTAATTAAAGTGTATTCACATATATTGTTACATTTGGTTATATTGGATTGCTTTATATATAAATAGTGTATTTATATTGTATAATAGTGTATTTGCACCGTATTATATTATTATTATATTATATTTATAATGTATTGTATGTTGTGTGGTGCTAGGACGCTTTTGTATAGAAAATCCGTTGTTTTGTCCGTTGGCGCACCATACCTCCATAGGATTTGCATTGAAGTTGTGTTTATTCACATCCAGGTTTATTGCTGTATAAATAGGGATGTTTTACTGATTTTTAGCTCTCTCTTTTGTTATCAATCAAGCTGATTGTAATGATTGATGATTGTATGTATGTTTTATTTTATCTCTGAATAAACTTTATGTTTATTTTGAACTTAACATCTTGTCTCAAGTTGTCTCAACGCGTTTACACACCTTTTAGGACTATTCAACCACGACATTATGACCTTTTCGGACTGTTCCAGCTTGAATATCAACAAATAGGAACACTGATACATATTAATCATGACATTACGTCATATAGGAACAACATGTAGTGTTTATGGTCATTTCCTCCCTTACTTATCTTATGGTTTACTGTTATGTATTCTGTGATGGTACCAAGCAGGTACTGTATTGTTATGTTTTGCTGGTGACAAGATGTTACCGTATTTTTCTTTTGTATTCTACTTCCTTTTTGGCACTGTGAATAAAGCAGGCTTTTTGCTTTTACCTGGTTGTATGTGGTGTTATTTCGGCTGCCAGCGTGGATTCCAGTGTGAGTTACATGGAAATGAACTCACATGGTAGCAGAGGATGGTTTCCACGTGGTTTTGCGGCTGAAATCCGTGTTTTTCGTATCACAGCGAGCGCGTGACGATGAGGGAGTGACGGCACAGCGTAGCCAAGGCCGTCAGCTAATTCGACAGGTCGCGTGGCCTTACAACTATTTTGGAGCATTGTCCAGTACTGTTTTTGGACCAGGAAGCCAGGTTAGGACGTCTGGATGCTGATTGAGCTCTGTTTTGGAGCTGTCATCACGTTTCTCGTCGATTTTGCTGGGCTACAGAGTGTTGAAGTGCATTTGTTTACGGGCGCCGCCATGTTGGATTGTGGGATCGCGCCTTTGCGGTTTTTCGGCGTTTTAGCACGGTTTTTGACACAAAACCAGTAGTTGAAGTGGTGTAAGTATTTAGTTACACCCCAATACGAGTTTGTGGAGTGGTTTTACCACATATTTTGTCGAAAAATTGTCGACGAATTTCGACGCACATTGCGGAACCGCCGTGCCGCGTTTGGACGCTCGATGTCGGCCGCGCGTAGCGGAAAATTGCGTCGACCGTGTAATAGTTTGTTTTTTGGCTTTTTTCGTGTTTTTTGTGTGTGGGGGAATATAATCAGCAGTGACACTGTGTTCTAAGAATATTTAGTGCATTTTGCGAATTTTCTGAATTTTCTGCAGTGAATTTGGTGCTGATTTCACCAGGTTTTTGGATAGTTTTTCACCAGTTTTGTTTTTGTGTTTGGTTTTGTTTTTGTGCTTCGCCATGTCGACGAGTGAGGATAACTACGTCGTCGAGAAGTTAACGGAGACAAACTACGAATGGTGGTCAATTAAATTGGAACTTTTGTTACAGGACAGGGGTTTATGGGGTTTTGTACAGGATACAAAAACCAAACCTCCTGTCACAGCCAAGGATAAGGAGCAAAAAGATTTTCTCCGAAGGAAAGATCGTGCCAGGTCAACGATTTGTTTAGGAGTTTCCGACAGTTTGCAGAATGTTGCAGTCGCCGGGAAAACGGCGAAGGAAGTGTGGGACTGTCTTAAGTCAACGTTCCAGCCGACAACGCATGCGAGGAAGGTACGTCTTTGCCGCATGTTTCTGGACATGCGTTTGGAAGCAGGTGAATCGATGCCGGTGTTTTTGGCTTGTGTCGACAGAGCGGTGGCCAATCTGAAGGATGTGAAGATTGAACCGACGCCAGAGGAGATTTTGTACCAATACTTGGACCATTTGCCCAAATCGTATGAGGTTACGAAACAGCAAATTTATCACCTTGCCGACGTCGACTTTACACCTCAAAATGTGAAGGAAAGGCTTCTCGCAGAGTATAATTGCGAGCAGATGTCCGAAGGCTCTGGAGTGGAGAAGGACACAACGAAAGGTTTCACAGTGTCTACACCAATGCCGACCAGTGCGAGGTGGCAGGAACGAGGACGGAAAAACCCAAGTGCGACTCCGAGTCGGCTTGGAGGTACGAGTACGGCTGATGCGACTCCGAGTCGGTCAGTTACGACGAATTATTCCAAGGTCCGGTGTTTCCGTTGTCAAGGCCAAGGCCACTACATGGCAAACTGCCCTTCGATGGAGCCTACCCCACCGACGCAGGGTTTGTCTGGCACGTCGAGACGGAGAGGACGAGGTCGTCAACAGAGCCGTTCGAGTAGTAGTGCCCGTCCGACTGCGACTCCGTCCCAATCATCGTCAACAAGCATCTACGCAACAGAGATGGGTTTTTTCACCGAGGTGTTACATTCTTCGGACAAACAGAGTGTTTATTTAAATCGGAATTTGAATTTGAATGATTGCAAAAGTGTATTGATTTCAAATGTTGCGTCTCCGAAAGATGACGGTTGGTTTTGTGATTCAGCTGCGTCTGAACATTTTTGTTATGATCGAGTTATTTGATACCTTTAAGTCAGTGCCTCCTAGGGAAGTAATCATGGGAGAAGGGGTTTCTAAGATTTGTGGAGTTGGCGTTGTTAAGCTGACGGTTAA
>JAQIXT010002695.1:0-10067 GCA_034700445.1 Stenotaenia linearis | reverse complement strand
ACCTTAGCCTCTCATTGGCTATTGGCAGATTTGTTTTGGCTTCACTTGAAGCTACTAAACGATCCTTCTTGTATTACTTGGATCATTTATGTTCTTTGCTTTTATTATAATATCGTGTGACACAACCCGGACACCCCAATTCCACAATGCCTTATCAGTCAATGTGGCTTCCGAACTTCTCCCCGAGACTATACAAATCCCACACGGAAGCACCAGGTATAATTGATCGGTGCAGAACATGGAAGTGAAGTTAGTTTTATCGTCTCTTCGACTTGTGATTCACCCCAATGCTCATTTCCATTCCATACGACAACATGGTCCATGAACACCTGCACCCTACCCCTTCCCCCCACCCCTCTATGTGTCATTGTTGAGGGAGAGAAAATGCTTATAAACGATGTGTAATCATTTATGTGACAGTGAGAAATCACTTTCATTCCATCACTTGATTACGAAATTTACAATAAAAATTGTAAAAAAAAATTGTATAAAAATTAATTTAAAAAATTATTATAATGCTGCAGTCACGTGGTCAGTGACCTCTTGTCATATTATGAAAGATGATTTCTGGTGAATGTGTGTTTAGATTTTGGAATTTTTTTTAAAATAATTTTTTTTTGTATTTACTTTTCGACTGACCACATTCCGTTTCGTGTTTTCGTGGAACCAGTTGTTACTCACAGGTGTGGACGTGATGAACCCATCGCCAGAGGGTAGTGCGGTGGTCTCGTTAGGCTTCGTGACCCTGAGTGATGTAGTTACGTGACTGGTGTAGTTTTTATGAGGTTTTTACCTGTTAGGTTGTGTTTTTGTTGCTCTGTACCTGAGAAGTGGAGATATGATTTGGTAGAGACACCGATGAGTCAGAGAAACGTTTGGCTTGTAGCCAAGGGTTTTGGCGCCAAAACTAGGTAATTTATACTTTTTTTTTAGTGGTTTAATGTTTATTTTTTGTGGGGGTTTATAATTGATTTTTGAGCGAAGTTTTTTAACCTTTTTTAATGCTTATTCGTAAATTTTTATGATTTTTTGATTGAAAAGTTGCTGAAAAGGATGAATTTCGAGTTATGCGTTGGTTTTTGATGTGAAAATGATCAAAAAGTAATTTTTTGGCGTGTTTGTTAAATTAATTAAAATATAATTATAGTTTCATCAAAAATTTATTATTATCATCAATAGTAGATAAAATTATACAAAAATAAAGGAATTATTGATTTCAAGAGCCTCATTTTATCTAAAAATAGACAAAATATCAATACTGAAAACAATATTGACAATTAATCATCAATGAAATTCAACCAAAATTCATCAATTTACCCCAAAAAAAACCCCAGAAACTTTTCTATAAAAATAATGAAACAGTCACCTCACCCTTAAACCATCTAAAATACCACTTCAAATCCCGAAATTCATCAAAATCCACCAAATCCATCACAATCTACTACAAAATCCAACAAAATAAATTTAATTTCCAAAAGAAAAAAGAAAAAAAAAAAGGAACAAATACCTACAAAAAAACACAAAAAACCCGCCATTTTCCATCATTTTACACTATTTTCACCCTTAAACTGGCCAAACAGGTGACTTGTAACCCCTCTGATTGTATCTAGGGGTGGGTTGGTTGACCTTTCGAGTTTGTTTCCTCTAAACTGGTTTTTCGGGTTGGGAGGAGCGCGATGTTAAGGAACTTCTTGCCAAGTGGCAGTGCGCTCTCATTGGCTGACCTTGATGTTTTCGGTGACTCACCAGAATTTCTCCCGAGTTGATACTGGGCTCGCTCCACTTTCGATTCAGTCGCCTCCATTCGGAGGAACCCACGCACCGATTTTATCACTGCACGTGGTGAGTGTCTTAGTGTGTTTTAGTGTGGTTTTGTGTGGTTTTTCGGTTTTGGATTTGCTTGTGGTTGCTTTTTCGAGGATGGGATGTGCAAGTGGTTGGAATGATGTCACTGGTGTGGATAAAGGTCAGGATTTTGTAATATGGTATATTCTTATCTGTTTTGTTTACTTTTTGTGACTTTTTTTGTGGTTTTTTTCCTTTTTTTTGTTGAAGTTGAAGTGTTATAAAAAAAATCATTTTTGATTGTATTGAGGGTGGGGTTGGGGTTAGTCATGAAGCAATTGTTGTTCATTTGATTTTGAGTATTGAATTTTGGTTTTTAATTTTTTATTCATTTTAATTAAAATATTTTTTAAGAAATCTTTTATTAATTTTTAAAATTATTTTTTATTATTTAATTGGTTTTTTTTTTTTAAGTTTTAAAAATAAAACGAAATACCATTAAAAATTTAAAAAAACAATACAATTAATTTTTTGATATTTTCTTTTTTGATTTTTTAATAGTTGATTTATTTTATTTTTTTTGGTTATATCACTTTTTTCATAATATGAGATTATTAAGTCTAAAATTGGATCTATTGATTCATTAGTGATTATTTCCTTGTGTTGTTTGTTTGGAAATAATATCAGGGTAGAAATTTTAAATTTCTAGGCTTTATAGATTGATTTTGCAGTAAGGATTTGTTATTGGATCTAATATGGTATTATCTGAAGTTTACGTATAGTCTAAATAGCATAATTCCAGTTTAACAAGTTTATAACTGCAATAACTTAACTTAATTATAAAATGTAAAATTGCAATAATTGAATTTTATAAGATCTAAATTGCTAATAATTTAAGTTAAGGGCAATTTATTATATTATTATGGCAATAATTTTAGGTAGCATGTCTGAAATTGCATGTGGGTTTGTTTAGCAGATCTGTAATTTTAGCAAAGACCTTAATGGTCTTTGATTTTAGTAAGTCAATAACTGTTTGTAGTTAAAGAGGTCTACAACTACAATAATTCTAGTTTAGCAGGTCTAAAATTACAATAAGGCAAATTTATCAGGTATGAACTGTAAAAAATTGAAAATTATGGTTTAATCTCAGAAATTCAAGTTTAGCAAAAAATAGTTTACTCAAGCAAGTTACTCACCACGTTACAATTTCCTCAGATTCTATTGTGCACTTCAGACACATAAAGCAAAAAATTTCCTAATAATTCAAGTTAAATAGCTCCAAAATCACAATCATTTAACATCCACAAACCCCACTTCCTTACTACAACATCAAAAATTCACAGTATCTATAATTCTATTCTAAAAATTTTAAAAAAAAAACAACAAATAAAATCAAATTTCCGAAGATAAAAAAAAGATGAAGAAGAAAGAAAATCAAAGTCAAATTTTAAATTAAATTTTTAAATAATTTTTAAGAAAATATCAAAATGAAATTTAAAAAATACATAAAAATACACAAAAAATAACTTTAAAAATGCAAAAAAAAAATTACATTAAAAAAAAAAGACAGGAAAAAAGTATATCAAAAAAATTAAACATAAAAATAAAACACCGACCAATAAAACCAGGCCTAAAAACACTCAGGAGGAGTATTTCTTTTTACATCATGTAGCGCTCCACTGAAGTGGTATGGAAGTACATCTGTATCATTTAAGCCTAAACCTAATTACGAATTAAGCCTACGCTTAAATGATTTTGTATACAGATGTACTTCCATACCACTGCAGTGGAGCGCTACTTGCTGTAAAAAGAAATACCCCTTAGGGACTAGGACTTCATAGCTCTCACAGACAGCTTGGCAGCTGAGTCGACACCTCCAACCTTTTCACAGCTTTTCTTGTGCAATATGGTGGCCCAGAGCCGCCACTACAAGACGAGAATTTTGTTCTCGTTTTTTTCAAAAAAAAATTTTAAAAAAATTCAAAAATTTTTTCTCTTTTTTAAATTGAAAAAAAAATTCATAAGTTTTTTCTCGTTTTTTTTTCAAAAAAGAATTCAAAAAATTCAAAAAATTTGTCTCGTTTTCTTCGACAAAAAGTCAGGAAAATAAATACAAATCGAATTTTTTTTTAAATACAGTAAATGAAGAAAAATTGCAAATTAAAAGAAAGTTCCCAATTACTAGCCCAGTTCCACCACTTCTAGTCTCATGATGGCCCAGAAGGGCCATTGATTCAAAATTCAAACTTGTAATCTGCCGCAGAAGGCCTATCAGCTTAGGAGCACCTAAACAACATCATTTTGTGATTTTTGTAAGATAACTGGCCTTCGATTAAACATTCTTGTTTTCCAAACTAGTAGATATGTATGTGAAAAGGAACTTTCTCAGAAGTCCCTTTTCACATAATAAGAATGAGTCATTCTTATTCTTTCATTTTCAAAAATAAAACCATGATGCTGCTTCAATCATTTGAAAAAATATTATACCTTGATTTGGAGGCACTGGGTTTATATGTGGATATTTATTTTTGAATAAAAATTTTTTCCACAATTTGTTTGGAAAAATTTTCATATTGAAAATTTTTTTCTAATTTTTTGTAAAAAAAAAAAATATATATTTTTGAATTTTTTTCCATTTTTTTTTGAAAAAAACGAAAAAAAATTGGTAATTTTTTTTTATAGTATTTTTGAAGAAAAAAAAACGAGAAAAAAATTTTGAATTTTTTTAAAAAACGAGAACAAAATTTTCGTTTTGTAGTGGCGGCTCTGGGCCACCATACTCGTGCGTGCAGAACGAACAGGAACTGAAAAACCTCGCGATCCTTTTTTTGAAAACAGAATTTTATGCTTGACAAAATTGCCGTACCTGCATCCGTGATATTTATTAACATTTGTTTCTTTTCAATCGTCTGTTCACCTGTATTTTTAAACATTTGGTTAAAGTTGGAGCCAATTTCATGGAAATGTTATTCGTGTTTTGTTTCCCCATATATCCCTGGTTTCATTCTGTTTGTGATAGAGGCTTTAGTTCGCAGCATCATTCTAGGAAAACATCACTGCACGTTTGCTAGAAGGTTCCTAGAAGTAGGTTATTGATTAAACATGAGTGGAATTTGGTCTGGGAGTAAAAAACCGAATACAAATCAGATTTTTCGAATTGTAATGATAAAATGTTACGGGAAATTTGCATCTAGATTAAAAACAATTTAAAAAAATTTTAAGGAAAAAAAAATTAAAAATATGCAAAAAAAATCGCAAAAAATAAAGCATTTTGAAAATTAAAAAATTTCCGGAAGAAATTTCAAACGTAAAAAAAATTTCTTCAAAATTAAATTTTATTTCATAAAATTTAAATTTAAACATAAAAGTCAACATCAAAAAATTTCAACCAAAAATATTTTCCAATAAAAATTTTCTGTTTCAAAAATTTTCCAAAAATTAAAAATAAAACAACACTTGGAAAATTGGGATTTTGTAATTATTTTCCAAAGCAAAAAAAAGTCATATATTTTGTAAATGAATACATTTTTAAAAAAACACAAATTTCTAAAAGTTTCTTTAAATTTATTTATCAAATGTTTTATAAATTTTGCGCAACATTTCCCCATCCCCATCCCCCAAAAAAAAATTTAGCCAAAATTTCGTCATTTAGTCATTAGTCTTCTATTCACGTATTTTCACTTCATGACCTTGAAGTGTTGCATTTAACTGCAATTCGGTTGTCCTGGCAACAACATCCAATGATGATGCGGATGGTGCGAATCGATTCTGGAGATTTGACGTCACAACGTTCATTCATATACTCGTTTTAGACCCTCCGTTCCCTCTCGAAAGGGAATAACTCGAAAAACGGGCTCATGGACATCATAATCCTTTTCCACGTTGATTATTTTCATCTCCAAAATTCTAAGCAGCGCAATTCTTGGTAAGACAGATTTATTATTTCTTGGATTTATCGTTGTTTAGTAACAGATCTTACTGCATTGTATTATTTTTCTGTTAAAAAAAATTTTTAAGAGGAACAGATTTTTTTTCAAAAACATTCTTTTAATGAAAATGTCAGAGAATTGGTGGAAATTATGGAACGGTGGGTTGAGAGGAGTGACCATGTGGCATTTGCATGTTGATTTGTTTGTGACATTCAGTCGTAGCATTTGATGTACAAGAGAGCGCAGATGGCGAATGAGAAACCAACGATGCAGGACAGAAAAGCCCACTTTATTTTGGAAATGGGGTGCTTTTATTAAAGATCATATTCGGGTGAATAAAAATCTATATTGAAAGTTTGTGTGTCTGTGTGTCCTCCTATGCACGGCCACAATTTACATCCAAATATCATCAAATTTGGCAGGGATACTTCTAATACAAAACATAGGTCAACTGTGAAAAAAGTTTTGAAATCGGATCAATATTCGTTAAAAAATTTAATAAAAACCAATTTGGGATAAATTAGGTTGATGCCCACAGCTGGCCACATAATATAACAAAATGAAAGTGAAAAAAAAGCTAAAATTAAAATGACAAAATGTTTGAAATGAAATAATAGTGCAGCAGAGACTGCGAAATCATAATTTCAATGATGAATGTAGAACTTAACTCGATGGAAAATCCACTCTACTTAAAAATTAAATAAATCCTCTTAAAAATGAAATAAATTTTTAGCCATCGGTGGTTTAAAACCACAAGTAGGACAAAAAAAAACACTGCAGAATCCAAATATTAACTTTATTTTGTGATTGGAGTTACCCCCAAGCCGTTACAAAGCCATTTCGGCGACCAGTAGCCCCTAAAATTAGAAAAACTGAGAAAAAAAAATAGAAAAATTGTGAAAAAATTTAGAAAAATTGGAAAAAAAATTAGAAAAGTTGAAAAAACAATTAGAAAAATTGAGAAAGTAATTAGAAAAATTGAGAAAAAAATGAGAAAAACCCTACTACAAAAAACAATTGGTCTGTTTCCATCAGGAGATTTGGACAAAAAGCAAATGGAAACCAATAGAAACCACATGGAAACCATTTGAAAACCAAGTGGAAACCATTAATTTACCAATGAAAACCGATAATTGACCAATTTGGACCAATAATTACCAATTAAAACCATTCACAGGCCTCCAATTGGTGTACTGGTGTATGGTTTCCAACTGGTTTAAGTTGGTCAATTAATTGTTTGTATTGGTGAATTAATGGTTTCCACTTGGTTTTCAAATCCCATTTGGTTTCTACTGGTTTTCATTTGCTTTTTGTCCAAATTGCCTGATGGAAACGAGACCAATTGTTTTTTGTGGTAGGGAAATTGAGAAAAAAATTAGAAAAATTGAAAAAACAATTAGAAACATTGAAAAAAAAAAGAAAAATTAAGAAAAGAAAACGAGAAAAACGGGCATGAGTGGGAGTTTCTATGTGAAGGAAAGAGTTTCTATGTGAAGGAAAGAGTTTCCTTGGACAAGGATTTCCATGGGCAACGAGGCATTTCCAGGGACAACGAGGCATTTCCAGGGGCAACAAGGCCTTTTCTACAGAGTTGGGATTACATAGACAGAATGAGGTACCATGGGCAGAGTGAGGTTCCACAGGCAGAGTGGCTATCCAAGGGCAGAGTGCTGTTTCTCAGGCAGACTGTCATTCCACCGGCAGACTGTCATTCCACCGGCAGAGTGGGGTTCCATGGGCAGACTGGCATTCCATGGGCAGAGTGGTGTTTCTCAGGCAGACTGGCATTCCACGGGCAGAGTGGGGTTCCATGGGCAGAGTGGGGTTTCACGAGAAGACTTGGGTTCATAATCTGGACTGGAGTTCTTAAGGGGATGAAAATCATAGCATGAGATGGGACAAAAAAACAAAAAATTAATTTTCTATGGCCTTAGGGAACTGAACATGTGTGTAACATTATTTTTGCAAGGGGGAGGGGGTCAGTACATTTAGATATCCATACCAACAATGAAAAAATAGTCAATAGTTACATTTAAAATATAGATACCAAAAATAGTTCCATTAAAACAATTTTTAAATATTTTGAAATTTTAGAATATTTTCCCATTACATACATTTTTGAATTCCGAGCGAAGCTGGGTTAATTAGCTAGTAACTTAATAATTTTTTATATGGTATTTAGATATTAAAAATAGATTCGGTTATTTGAATTAATAAAAAAAATAATAAAAATTTTATGATCAAAATTTTTTATTATCTGGTACATAATAACATTTTAAATAAAAAAATTATTTAGAAAATTCAATTTAAAAAAATCCGCTAATGCAATATAATTCCATCCAAAAAAAATCCCTAGAAAAATTTCTTGTCTACCCCCAAAAATATTTTTTTGCCTCCCCACCCTCCAAAAAATTTTTTTTGCAATAAATATTTTTTCTCCAACTCTGCAAAAAATAATCCACATAAAAATGATAAATTAAAAAAATACCCCTTATTCCAAAAAAAATTTGCCCTCTTCCCTCATTGAAAAATAATCCCCCCCCCCCCCATCCAAATTTTAATAGCCCCAGCAATTTTTACTCTCCATTTATTTCCAGACATTTCCCTCATTTCTCTTAAAAATTATCTGCCCCACAAAAAATAGTAATAGAAAATAAATTTAAAAAACATTTATGACGTATTGTCCTCCTCACTCGACCTCCCTTCCCAAAAATGAACACATCCACAACCCAATCCCCTCTAACCTGCTACAGCTTCTCTTTTGTTCAAACGTTGCCAATCAATAGAGGAATTCGGTGAAAAATTACCGCGCATGTGTATGTGTGCGTGGCAGCTGGGGGCGTCCCTCCACCCACGCATAGTTAATGGCTTCTACTTCTCCCCTTCAGTTCTCCCCTCCTCCAACCAAGCATTTGGTATCGTCCGATATTTTGTTGTGTCGCCATTTTCCCTTGGATTCCATACGTTCTAAATACACGATGGCGTCGTTCTTAACTACAAAAAAACACTCGATCAGCGATCAAAACAGGTGTGTTGATGTATTTTCTATGATAAAAACCCATAGGAAACTCACAGGTGGTTCTAAGAGCCCCCTGAAGCGGGTAGCACTGCGTCGTAAGTGTGCGGTGTTATGAGACGAAGCCCTCTTTACGTTTTAATTTGGATTTTCTCCATTTTTGTAGTGTTTTTCGTGTTTTGTGCTAAGTTTGTCTGTGAAAACGTTGTTTTAAGGTTGTTGGAGTGGATTTTGGTTGTGGAAATGAATGAATGGGATGCTGATCGATGTAAGGGGGTAATTATATCGACGGATCTCATGAGTGATGGGGTGGGAATGAGGATACCCCTTTCGATTGGGGTTATTGAAATGTGGGACTTGTTTTATCACTTTTGGCTATTTGGAGTGTATTGTTATAAGGAAAATGAAAGGGGGGATTTGGAATGGGTAAGATTTTTTTTTTCAGAATGGAAGTTAATTGAGTGTTTGCTGCATTTAAAATGTAGTAAGATGGCAGTAGAAAATCTATAGAAATTTTTATGAAATCCTGTAGAAAATATCAAAATTCACTGAAATCTGAGTGGTTACATTTCTATGAAATCCGGTGAAATTTTAATGGAACGCAGCAAAATCTAGTGAAATCTCAGTGGAATAGAATATAGATGAAAATTCAATGAACTCTCAATGGAATAGATGAAAATCTAGTGAATCTCAATGGAAATAATCAAAATTCACTTAATTTTTCGTGATTTACATTAAAATTTACTGAAATCTGTCAAAATTAAAAGGAATTTTATGATACTGGTTAGAATCCAGTGAAATTTTATATTAATAGGTCAAAATCACGTAAAATCTGTATAAAATACATCAAAATTCATTGAAATCTCAAGAAAATTCATTGAAATGTCAAGAAAATTCATTGAAATGTCAAGAAAATTCATTGAAATGTCAAGAAAATTCATTGAAATCTCAAGAAAATTCATTGAAATCTCAAGAAAATTAATCAAAATCCTTTAAAGAATCAGCCAGTATCTATAAAAGTCTCGAAATTTTAATCCAAATCTATTGAATTTACTGAGTCAAAATCAAATTTAGTTGAACTTCAACAATACACATCAAAATATTTGAAATCCAACAACAATAATAACAAAATAATATCCTGATAACTCATTTCTCCCCTCCCCTACAATCCATACGTGCGTATGGATTGTAGGGGAGGGGAGGAATGAGTTATCACAAAATTATTTTGTTATTATTTTTATTTTATGATTTTTACGCTCATTTAACGTGTATGTTTGATTCACAAAAATTTTTTATTTTTGTTGACTAAGCTTTTCGACAACTCTCGTTGTCATCAT
>JAQIXT010002694.1:0-10067 GCA_034700445.1 Stenotaenia linearis | reverse complement strand
AGATTGTAGCATTTCTTCTACTGAACAAGATAGTATAATTTCAACAACATCGTACTTGTATAATTCTGACCATAACTAAAGAGAATAAAAGAGAAATGAAAAATAGAAATAAAAATGAAGGGAAAAATAGTGGAGGTTTGGCATTGGGAAATGGTTGAAATCTCTTAAACTGTCGTTACTTATTGAGCTTTGGAATTGAATTTGTTCCACTTGGATTTTGTGGGGTGGTCATAAAAAGTAGATTCAATTTGACCAAAGAGAAGTTACGGGGAGAAAAAAATAAAAGCAAACAAGAAGCGACCACCCACTCACTCAAACAACATCAAGTTAAGGGCATAATAAATAGACGCGCACGCTTTGGGTTTGTGGATCTCTGTGATTGATGTGACGTCATTGGTGCTCGGTAATTGAATGGGGCAGAAGAGTTTAATTAAGCTGCTGGGTTTTTAGGTTATTTTAGATCGTGTTTTGGGAGGGGAAAGGGATTTTGAGATCGTGGATTGGGGTTTAGACTGGTTTAGACATTGTTTTGGATTTTGGTTTAGGGGAGGAGGTGATGTAATTTGGTTTTTAGGCCGTTTTAAATGTTTTTCTGATGCATAACTATAGTCCTGAATTGGATTTTACACCATTTTAGATGTTGTTTTATTGGTGAAAATGGTGTAAGATGAATTTTAGACCCACTTCAGACACCATTTTTCAGTATTTTAGATAATTTTAGATGCAAAACAAGTCATAAATTGAATTTTAGACCATTTTAGACCTTGTTTCAGTATTTTACACCACTTTCAACATCATTTCCCACTATTTCCGACCACTCTAGCCACCATTTTTCAATATCCACACCTCTCTAGACATTACTTAAACTATTTTAAACCACCTCAAACCACCCTAACCAAAAGACCCCCACCCAAACTCAATTCTAGACCAATCCCCACTATCTCAAACAGGAAAAAAGTAATGGTCAAGTCATAAATTTTGTCACTAGTAAAATTTATTGTTTTTTTTTTAAGTCATCAAAATTTTACATTTGCTCACCAGGGAGTTTAGATCGTGTTGTGAAGAACATGCATTTCTTTTCTCCCTTTCTCGCAATTTTTTTTTCTTTTATGTACAGTGACCTTTTTTTCCAGTGTTACAATCTTTTACGATGTCGATTCCTACAAGACGTTTGCGCAGCTTAGAAATGACATGTACTCCGGCAAACAGGGACATTGGGTGCATTTGCAAAAGTTGTAAAAAAGTGCGTGCAACACATTTTCAGTTTGAACAAGTTGCCACCAGGCGGTAATCGCACCACTCCATAAATGGGACGAATAATAAAATGACACATGATGATGGCAACAGTTTTGATTTCATCTGGAGAGAAAAAAATGATAAAAAACACAAACATTTTTCTTTCTTTTTCAACATGTTTGCTCTTCTGACATGTATTGACATCGACACCTGGTTCGTCTCCATGACCCAATTTGAGTTTAAATAATTTTCAATTCTTCTGGAGTTTGTTCTGGGTGTGTAAATAGAAAAGTAGTTTTATGTCCGGTTTGGTTTATGCTTTTGGGGTCTATAAAATAGTGGTTCAGACTGGTTTTAACTCATTTTTAGGCCTCTTGGTTCAATTTATGACTTGTAAATAGATTTTTTAGATGTTTGAAGAGAGATTGAACTGTTTGGATGCAGAGATTTAGCGGCTTTTGCACAAAAAGTTCAAGTTTTTGAAGTTTAGAGCTTAAATAATCTATGGATTATCTACATTATTTTGGCCATTCTATAGAATTTTTGAATTTAAACTACAGAAAATCTACAGATTTTGAAGTAAAACCAGAAACAACAGAGATAGTCCGCTCGCCTGACAGAAGGATCGATAATGAAATCGTAATAATTATTCCCAGTAATCGTATAGAAATGATCTACGAGAGGTATTTTTACGTGCGGCAAAATTTATATTTTGTTTTTAAAGTAAAAAACCATCGAGCTGGTCCTGTGGGTTCTAGTTTTACTTTAACGCTGCGTGGGAACACCAAGGACATGGGCTGTGAACTGAAGCCACTAAGGAAATTGGATTGTCAACCATATTTCGATAGTAGCATGCCATCATGTTCTCCACTTGGGATTTTTCTCAAAGTGGTTGGACACTGGACACTATATAAAGGAAGTGTGGAAGCAACCACTTTAGCAGGAGATTGGGTGTTTGTTTTGTTTAAAAGTATTATTAAACAGCAGAAAAGTTTGCCAACAGAGCAAAATGAGGCTATGATGTCTTGAATATGTGTGAGGACACTAAAAGAGTGAGATTAAATGCTACTCAAGCTGAAGAGTAATTTAGATTGATAATCTGTGTGGCATTCTCTTGTAATCTGGTGAGTGTAGTAATCTAAGCATTTATTGTGCTTGCAGTACATATATCAATCAAGTGTAACTACTGGGGAAGAAAGGCAGGCCAAATCTGTTGAGCTTTGTGGCAAATGGTCCATTGGAAATGCTTTTAGAAAGTTGATTAAACCTCAAGTCAGTGTGGTGTGGTGTGTATGAATTAATACTACACAGCCATGACCATGGTGTAACTGGTTGCCATCAATCTGTCCTCTTTAGTTCTAAATCTTGTCCCATGCTGTAATTTATGGGATAATGCAGCAATAAATTTGTTGAATTTGTTCCATTCTCTGACTAACTGGTTATGAATGTTGAAATGTGGGCATTAAGAAGTTGCCAAGCATGGAGAGCCCGCTCCGGAGAATACCGGAGACACCGGTGATCGAAGCGCTACCGGCTCCGAAAAGTAGTTATCATTATTAATAATTTTTTTCCTCTGCTTTTCTTCATTTTCTTCTGTCTTAGATTGATTCTCTATAAAAAGCAATTGCAGTTTCTTTCCTCTTTTTTTTATGTACAGAACTCATTGAGTAGACGGTGAGATTTGGTGGTGGAGACCGACTCGGTTGATGATATACGGTGCCATCAAATTGGTTTGGCAATTTCCACACTCACCCAATAAATAAACCCAGTCCCTTTCTCTCTCTCACTTGGTCTCTCTCTACTACTACTATTTTGATTGCATCTGGCTGTCTCCTTTTCTTGCATTTGCTTTTTATTCTTTATGGAAGCCAAAGATATAAGTTGTGATTTACTTCTCCCAGTTGTGGCTGTTAGTCATTTGGTCAATGCCTCTTTCTCGCTTACACGTTCTTTTTTCTTTTATGATTTCTTTCTCCCCCTTCTATTTCTTCTAGTTTTCTTTATACAACCTATAACATGGCAGAGGATCCATTATTGCACATTTCAGTTATCAAATCTCCCTCGGCTCGGTTATTAAAAATGAAAGGAAGAAAACAAGTGTAAATAAGTGTGATTTATAGTTGCATAAAAATTTTATTGTGAGCTCTGATACTCCAGTTGTTGCAGAAAGACTTGTAGTTTTTATAGGATTTCACATTTAGTTAGTGATTTCTACGATTCCGTTCAAAAAAAGTGATAAAAATGACATTTCCTCAACTTTTGGCACGAAATTGTCACGGACAACACTTCTTTTATATTTATTGTGATAAAAACAACATTTTTGCTGACAAAAATCTTTATTTTTCACTCCAGTGATTCCTAAAACTCGAATTCTAAACTTAGATCGAGAAAACCCGCCATTTCAATTAAACTTTTCAAAAAAAAAGTTTTATTATGACAAAAACAATATTTTTGGTAACAAAAATCTTTATTTTTCACTCTCACGATTCCAATAACTCGAATTCTAAACTTAGATCGAGAGAATCCGCCATTTTATTCAAACTTTCCAAGAGTTTAAAAGCCGCCCGATTGGCCGAGACGAAGAACCAATAAAAGAAAAGCAATTTATCACATGATGCAGTCAATAAGCCACATCGATGGCAACAAATGGAGAAAACGTTGGGAAATTGGAGTGTGCATATGGCGCTGATTGCGGAGCTCGGACACGGTGTCGAAGGCAGTAAGCAGTAGTTGTTGCGCACTAATGAGCTCGATATCAAGGAAATCAAGAGCAAGGGAGAAGAAGCCCAGCACAGAGTGGCGCTTCTTCTTTTCCGATAACGACAGCATTTTGTGTCGAATGGGGAAGAGAAAGAATCGAGGCAGATGGCAGTGGGAATCTTCATTGCCTTTCTCTTGTGTTCTCTTCTTGTGGCTCAGCTGTGTGCTCTGCTATTAGACGAGAAGATTTCTTAATTAAAAAGGAAGCGAGTGCAAATGCAAAGCCTCCAGCTGAAATTTGCAAAGCTAATGTGTGCAAGCGTCACATGCTGTTGGACCAGCGCCTCGATTATGGCCACCTGGTGATTAGTAAGCGAATTAAGGCCAATGGTGGGAGATGAGGAAACCACCTGCTGCGATTTCTCTTTTTTTCTTTTGGATTAAGTTGTGTAAGGAAAATTTTGTCGGAGAGATTTGTCGTTTGGCTCTTCGGGTGTAGAAGCAAGATTTACTCGCGTATTTGGATTGTACGCACTTCGCAGTACTGCGCTTGGATGTTGGTAAAGTCACTCTTGGCTTTTCGGGCGTAGAAGCAAGATTTACACGCTTTCTTAGGCAGATAACTGCGGCATGTCACAATGTCAGGAAGTGAACATAATATAATAAGACGGTAAACGAATTAACTTTATGTAATCCAATGTTATACACAAATCCTTTCTGCGCAAGACTGGAATTAGGAACAACAAAGCAGAAATGAAAGATAGGAAGCCTGTAGCAGAAGAAAAGATGGCCATGGCTAAAACCAACAAGAGGAAAAGAAAAACTCTAATCTGATTGGCAGTACTGGAGATGATGTCCAGCATCACATGCACAAAAGACACTGAAGAAACTAGGGGAACCATGTGGAGTTAGAGAGATGGATTTAGCACTTGCTGTAGTATTTGTATGTTCGTTACGGTAAAGACGTGTATCTATGGCTAAGACCAACAAGAGAAAAAGAAAAACTGAGTAACGCCAGTGGTGTCATCCAGCGTCACACGCACAAGATACACTGAAGAAACTAGGGGAATCACGAGGAGTTAGAGAGATGGATTTAGCATTCACTACTGTATGTTCGTTTTCGGTAAAAACATATATTTATGGCTAAAACCAACAAGAGAAATAGAAAAACCGTGATCCCAACCCAATCAGTAGTGCAATGCGCACAAGACACATTGAAGGAACCACGAGGAATTAGGGAGTTGAATTTCACCGTTGCTACTATATGTGTGCACAGTAAGGTCATCATCCACTTTTGCCAAGAACAACATAAGCAAACACTTAATGCCAAAGTACGGCCCAACTGCCAAGCCGAAGATGAGCGCCAAGAATTTTTCTTTAATTCGCTTTTAATTGACGGTTCAGGGCATAGGGCATTTTATGCATTAGGAATTTCATCTTCGGTGACTACATGGCGCTGTAAAGAAAAGTTTACATTTGAGGAATTAGAGGGGGAGGAATAGGGGTTCCAAATGTTAATTTGTTGAGAAGAATGTGACAGGCCATTAAAAGAAAGCTTGGGTGGCCATGTTGGTGAAAATTGAGTTAGGCCTAGTTTTAAGGAAATTAAACTTCACTTTTGATGTGCACTTTGTATCGTTTCTGACTGATAAATTTAATGCTGCTTTTGTTTTTCTTTCTATTTTTAAAGAGGGATTTGAAAAGTTATAAATTTTATTAGTGCTGGATTTTAATCTGCATTGTTTTGTAATTTATGGGTGCAACTAAGCCTTAATTCCATTATATTCCATTATATTCCCCGTCAGCGACTTCCGGGATAAATACAAAACCTTAAACTTTTTTATAGTTTTTATTTAAAAAATTAAAACAAAAAAAATTTTTATCTTTTATTTTTTATAAAACAGTTTGTTGATTGGTTTTGTTTTACCGAGGTCTAATTAGGGGAAAAAAGATAATGGGAAAGAGTTTTGTGGGTGAAAAGAGAAAAAAATGGCGAAAAAAAGTTTAATTTGGCCAAAGGCCCACTTTTCCTTTACATTGACCATTGGGCCATTTTCATTAAATGGCCGCGTCTTGTTCGGCCAATCTGAGACCAATTTAAAAGTAATTAAAGTTTTCCAAGTCTTTTCTCTTCCCTTGAGTATACAAATAAAAAATGATAAAGGGGGGGTCACCAAATCAGTTTTTTTTTTTTTTAGAAAAAAAAACTTTATTCTCTCTTTTTTATGGAGCAGTAAGAAAACTATAAAGGCAGTTTTATTTATTTGTAATTTTTGGTAGTGGTCTTAAATTTAGTTGGATTGTGTGGGCTGAATTTGAAATGTGGACGTTTTTGTATCTTTTTTATAATTTAAACATCAAGACATGATATTTATCATGGAAAGGAGGTTTTTCCAAGCGTGTAATTGAGGAGCAAATTTGCTCTTCCATCTTTTATAGCTGTTAATTACACGAGTTGGGTGGACTTTTGCTCGTGCAAGCACACATTTTAGTGTATTATTACAAGTAATGTGGGAAAAATAAAATGGGGTGTTTGACTAATTTGATTTTCAAGTCATTAACTTAATTTGCATGATTTTTTATGGAGGGGGTTGGGGAATAAATTTGCAATTCTATGACATTTGTAGTTTTTTTTTTTTTTTTTTTTTTTTTTGGCAGTGAGGACTTAGTTTTGGTGATTTTCATAATTGATTGTTATCAGAGCAAGTGTGGTGTAATGAGATTAAGTGCAGTGAATTTTATGGCAACAAAAAATCGATGATTTTAAATTTTTTTTTTTTTTTGGTTTTGTTTTTGGGTGGTGTGGAGTGTTTGGGAGGGGTTTAAGGGGAGTTTAGGTTGGGGAGGGAGGGGGTGGTTGCGAGGGTTGTTAGGGTTGGAGGTGTAGTTGGGATCCTGGTGGTTTCAGGGGTCTGAGTAAACCGGAAGTGGGGTTTTTGAGGCTTCTAAATTGAGATTTAGATGGGAAAATGGGGAAATTTTGGATTTGGAGCGATCTTAAAGGGCACTTCCGGTTTAGTTGTTGATTTGAAATTTACAGGAAGTAGAGGTACGGACTTGTAGTTGATGTCTATGTAATTTCGAGTGTTTCATAGAACCGGAAGTGGCACAGTACACGACTCCAAATCGACAAACAAATTACGAAATCAATTTGGAGCGGGTTAAAACGGAACTTCCGGTTCCGTCAGGAGTCTGAAATTTTACAAACACGAAGATATGCACTCGTAATTTAATCCCCTATAATTTCATACTCATAACCAAACCGGAAGTACCATTTCACACCGCTCCAAACGACTTAATCTCAACACAACAAACAAACAAAACCCCAATTCAGATCACCCGAAACAATCACTTCCGGTTCCGCGAGCCGTCCGAAATTACACCCACACCCACCCCAACCCTCCAACTTTAAACCCCGACGATTCCAGGATTCCACCCAAACCGGAAGTGCCGCGTTAACCCGCTCGAAATAGCAAGAAAGCATTAAAAGTTTACACAAGAAATACACATTAGGTTAAAGCGCTCCATTGTGCAACCTTACCTTTAACATTTCCCTCTTGTGTTATTTATTTATGTGTTGCAAGTGGCACATTTGAGTTTGCGCTCAGCTTTAATGCACCTTTCAGCCATTTTTTCTCGATTGCTGCTTGTCCACTATTGGATAAAGTAAACACACAGGTGTGACATAGTTGTATATGAAGAAAGAGGGAAAACAGGTTTAATAATAATAATAAAAAAGGTGAAATACGATGAAAGACATCGAAACATTTCAAGTGAAACAAATATTGACGTTTTGTCAAACATTTGTTAAGTGTTGGAATTTTTTGTTTGTTTTTGTTTTTTTTTAAGTTTTGTTTTTTACGACGCGAGTTAGTTGGAGTAAACTTTGTTCTTCTTTAGTCGCGTATTTGGCCGCAAGGGGGCTTTGTCTTGGATTGCGAGACACTGGAACGCTTTTAGATGGATTTTGGCGTCCCTCAAGCAGGTCTGGTGACGTCCGTCCTCCACTACCACACCCCAGGTGTGTCTTCACTGCACGTCTTGAGTTGAAGATGATTATTATTGTTGTTGGGACTTCCGTTGCAAATCGAAAATGGGATGGGTGATGAGTGGAATTATACTTTTGGGTACCCAATTTAAGTTTTGGGTAGATAATTTACATTTTTTGGATAGTTAATGTAATCTTTTGGTTGAAAATTTTATTTTTGCGTTCTTAAATTGACTTTTTGGTAGAAAAATTTACATTTGGGTACCAAATTTCACAGTTAAATAATTTTTGGTAGTAAATTTCACTTTTTTTTGGTATCAGATTGCACTTTTGGGTATCTAGTTTCACTTTTAGATAGCAAATTACACATTTAAATGTCAAATTTCACATTCTTTGGAACCAAATTTCAATTTAGGTACCTAATATTGGTTATATAATTCCTCATTCAGGTACCCAATTTAACTTTTGCGTGCCAAATCTCATACATCACATCCATTTAACCAAATTTATTTTCACACTCAACTCTTAAAACGATGTAAATCGGTCATGGCGAAGATTAAGCAGAAATTGATCGCCTACTCTCGCCACTGACACAGCCAAAGTCATTAAAAGACAGCCAGGGGCTATTCACAAATGATGTGGCTTCCTATACATGGAACATACCTGTCAGCATTAATTTACGAGCTGTAGGAAGCCGCTTGTTTTACGACATTTTTTCCTTTTTAAAAAATTTTTAAAAAATAAAAAAAAATTTTATTTTTTAAATTAAAAAAAAAAATTATTTAATTTAATTAAAGGTGGGAAAAAAATGTTTTTCGCAATATGACACATTTCGGACGTGGAAATGCGAGTTTGAGATGCGATTGGTGATGGATCTTGACATTTCGGACGCGTTTGTTGGCCACTGTCCATCTTGTTTATTCGGCGAGCGTGTAGAGTGAGTGGGGGTCGAATCCCCCTTTGGCGTTTCTTGAAATCAGATGGAAAGTGTGATGCAGGCAAAATGTGCTCAGTTGACCATTTTGTTTTGAAGCGCACACTCGTGTTTGATTATTGTTTGTCCATCACGTGGCTTGACGTGCGCCAAAGTGTTGCAGGGAAGCCCACCCCCGATTTTTCGGTTTTAAGTGCAGAACGCCGGGTTGGCCTTTCATTTTTAAAGATATCGTTTAAAACGCGTGAATGTTTGAAATGTTTTTCAAACTTTTAGTTTGTTTATTTATTTGTGCTCTGAATCGGAGTTGTGAATAAATAAATTTCATTTCGGCGGAGAAACTGCGAAGAATGTAAACAAAGGATGGCGATTTTATTGAATTAAAAATATAAATCTCAGCTTTAAATGTGAATTTTGCATTTTGTTGTGATAAAAAATTAAGAGGAAAAATGCGGATTTTGTTGTTTAGAAATTTAATTCTGCGTTGAAATTTTCATTGTTTGCGAGGAAGAAATGTAGTTAGGTTTAAACGGTAAGTGAAAATTGTTGCTGTTACGTAAGATGAGAGTATAATGAGAGTTTTAATTAAAAACAAGTTAAATTGAAAAGTGAAGGTATTTTTTTTGTTTTTTTTTTTGAAATGTAAGAGTAAGAGAAAAAAGTTTGGTCGCCATTTTCTTTTTTTTTTTAAAGTCGTAATTAGAAGTGAGGTGATTATATTTAAGTTTATGTGATGGATTTAACAAATACGGTATAATCAGGTGTTTTTTTAGGCTTTTGGTTTTGGAGTTTGAAAGTTATGTTGAAATAATGGAAATTGTGTGAGTTTTTGGAGTTTTCTCTTAAATTTGTGTAATTTTTATTGAATTTTCATCGAATTTTTGCCGTTTTATGTTATATTTTGGCATTTTCTGAAGATTTTTCTTAAATTTTTCCTATTTCCACTGAATTTTCATCATTTTTTCCTAAAATTTTATTGTTTCTTTAATTTTCTCTTAATTCTTTCCAATTTCTATTCAATTTTCAATGGATTTCTGTCATTTTCTCTTAAATTTTTGCTGTTTCTGCAATTTTCTCTTCAATTCCTGCAACTTCCATTCAATTTTCAATGTATTTCTGCCATTTTCTCTTAAATTTCTGCTGTTTCTGCAGTTTTCTATTAAATTTTTCCAATTTCCACTAAATTTCTACACTTTACTCTTAAATTTT
>JAQIXT010002693.1:0-10069 GCA_034700445.1 Stenotaenia linearis | reverse complement strand
TTGATGTTTTGAGGTATTTTGGGGTACACCATGGGGTACACCACTAGGTACCCCTACCCTACATTTTGTCAAGAGCCGATAGAAAATGTCCGTGCGAGCACTATCGCTGAGCAAGCGAAATAACTCTGCCGAGAAGAAATACTTGGACCACGGTTTAAACGATTTAGTGACTTTTCTCAAGATCCGTGATAAGTGGAAAGTATTCCACAGTTCCAATTGATCAAGTCCTCGTGTCAACGTAAAGTATAATGTGTCGTCACCCACTGGTCGCGGTTCCCAATCTAGCGACTCTGTACTTCCCATTTTACTCCAAAAATATTCTGCAGCTACTTCATTTTCACTTGAAATTGCAAATTTAAAGCTTTCTTCGATGTCAATCTCATTGACTGGTTTGTTGTTGACAAAAGACTTCCAGTATCTAAATGAATTACGTTCCAGTGGAAACAGACTTGTGCATGCACCTTTTTGCCGTAGAATTAACTTAAGCGATTTTTTCCAAGTTTGTACCACTTCATCTTCCAAACAGAAATAACAAGCTATTCTTAAGAAATCACCATCACTGATGGTATTGTTATGTAGAAGAAATTGAATTGTTTTTTGTTTATCTATTGTTCCATGACGTGTCCAAAACAATCTGACATTTGGTGCATTTTTCTCACAGTCGATTAATTTGCGTCGTCGGATGAGATGAATGATACAATGTATTTCGCTGGCTGTTGCTGCAACTGAATATTCCAATTCATGTTTGAGTGTTGGAGGAATTCCGAGATGCTTTATATCGTTGTTTATAGTTTGCTCATTTCTTGACCACATTTCCTCGATATTCCGCCAATCGTCTAATGAATAACAATGAAATATTTCTGACTGGTGTTTTCCCCAAAGCAAAATAGCAACTTCGTTGATTGCCAGTTGCTCTAAGGTCGGACACGCCCTCATTTTCCCGATACATGGCTTCATGGCATTGAGGAATTGATCAGCTGTTGTTTCATCCATGTTTAAAAGCTAATTCAAGAATATTGTAATTGACATTGACTTAGATATAATATAAAATTCATACCTAAAACACTTTAACCTTTGAACAGCCAATGTATACAGCCTTCATCAAACATACAAGCTGGGCTGGTTTTACCTACACAATTGTGCAAGCTCAGCATCTGTGAGCATGCGCAATAAAAAAAATTGGTGACATCATCCATAAGGGTTTTCCCCTGCAGAAATGGCGGGAAAATTCGTAACAATGGGTTGTGGGGAAAACCTGGAGGCAGATGAAATATGGGTATTGGGGATGGCTAACCTAGATCAAATTTGACCCAATCAATCTTTTAATGCCATTTATTAATAAAATTGGAACAAAAATGTTACCTTTAGGAATTAGTTTTATATTTTGAAGCTTTTAAAGAATATACATGTAGGTTTTAAGGATTTTGAATAATCCTTTATATTTATAATGAAAGTTTTTCTCACAGAAGGGTCACAATAGACCCAGCTTGGCTGCACAATGGTTAAATGAAGTTAGTGTATGCAATAACAATATATGTAACATTTTATTTCATTAATATTCAAATGTTCTTTCAATAAATTTCTACAAATAATATTTCTTCGATTTGAAGTTACCCTCGAATTGTAGTCGCCCTGGATTATAAGTCGCAGCGACAGCGGCAATGTCGCTGTCACTGTCGCCAACTTAATTCCGCCTGATAATGGCTGCTGGCATTCTGAACATTCACTCAAAGGTTGCAGTATGGAGATCAAAGTTCAGGTTAGTTTATCCTGTGGTGCCATCATTTGATGGTGAACTTCACCATTTTTCCTTAAAAGTAGATTGTAGATTGCAACTATTGATTAAATGTTCTTTTGTACGGAAATCCAGAGTTTGTTGTGTAGATCCAGATAAATAAAATATATTTTCCAATAAAATGAAGTTACAGTATGCCAATGAAAAATAGTGTAACGTTCATGAATATGGTTAAAATTGGGAATTTATAATAAAATTAGAATTTGGATTGTTTAGATAGAATTTCAATGTATATGATGCCTGAATATCGAATGATTTGTATTTAGTTTTATATCTAACAAGATTTCTAAAATTAAAATTAGCATATAAATCCGTAAATCGTAAATTTTCATGGTCATTTACTTTTTATTCCGAAAATCCACGTCAAGTTGATTTTTTTAAAACACCATCTGCAGATGGTATACACTTAATGTACTTCCGGTAAGAATTATCATTCTGATTGAAAATACAGAATCAACAAAAATGAATTGAGATGAATTACAGTAATTATAACTGATTTTATTTTCTATTAGTTTACTAATGTGTCATTAGGTGGAGCCACATGTCAGGAAATCGAATAACACTTGATTGCACAACATTAGGGTTGCTCTCAAACAGCACATCACATATTGTGTGGTCAAAGTAAGTAATCAAATCAAGGTAATTTCACTCATCAAACACACAATTTATATAATTAATTCCTTACAGACTCATTGAACATCAAAATGACTGAGCCGCTCATCGATTACTTAAAAAGGTGTACTAAAAACTCGCGAGCATGCCCAACCTTGAAGCAGTTATCGCTCGATAAAATCGCCCTGTCGCTTTGGAAACGATATCACGAAGAAATGCATGGAAGTTTACCAGATCTACCAACATATAGTTCGGAATATTTGATAGATGCATCAAAATATCTGGATGTTCCTGACAAATTACAACATCAACTGGAATATACAATAGATTTGATAGGCACTGAGATAATTTCATTATTTCATCACCTTTATTGTTTCGGTTGGTATCAGTGGATGAATTGGAATTTCATGATTTGGACACCACACGGCACAATTGATATCCATAAATCTGTTTGTTGCTTTCTAAACAATGGGATCATCGAAGACGATGTCATTCGTTTGTCATTGACTGCTCATCACTGCTTAGAAGATGAAATGAAACGTTTGTGGGAAGAATCAAGAGATTTAATAACGCACTGGGAAACTGGAAAAATCATGATTGCCAATTCTCGATTAGATGACATTCAATTGTTTAATTACTGGGAATCATTTGTTTCCGATGCTGTCATCGAAGACAACGAAGTTTATGATATTTGTTTAAACAACTTGTTACAGAACAGTTGCATACCTGTTGAATATTATTGGGATAAAATGAGGGTTCAAGAAAGAGATCGGTTGATTCGAGAATGGTGCCGAAGTGATCCGAAGCTCTTGGAAGAGGACATGCTGTATTTTATCCTGACTCATGCAACTGAGGAACAGTTGCTGGTGATTATCGAGAGAGAGTCGATAAGTCGTTTAATTTTTTTGAATCTTCTAGATCCAACTAGAAGACTGTGGATCAGACATTTCTTTTCACCGCAGTTAATCCATTATGTGGATTTTGATGATCTTCAATGTCAATTCAGTACGTTGATGAATTCGGGTTCCGATGGGCCGTTTACTGACAAAGTGTTGATGGATCTGTGGAATAGTTCTTCCTGTCAATGGAAATCAGATTTGTTGAAGAGTTTGTTAAAGAACTTGGAGAAGCCTCTGACAAAGAGACACCTGAAGATTTTATGTGTAATAATGAAAGACATAGAGAAACGAGAGAGATTTCAGTTCATTAGTAAGATGATACCGGAGATGTTTTACCAAATCCTGACAAAACGCGATAAAATTGAGTGGGGAAGTTTTGTCGAAGATGTTTTGGATTGCCAAGATTCTGTGAAGAATTTTAAGAGAGCGTTTGCTTCGTATGGAATGGAGAATATTAGCTACTGGGAAGTTGAAGATGAGTACAAAATGCAGTTAGAATTGCAGCATTCGGCAGGGGATAATGTGCATTCACTGAAAAATGTTTTGTCTGATTTTCGAGAGTTGAATGTAAAGGAAATTGATTTTGATGAATTCTTTACTTGGTGTTTGATGTCAAATGCAGAAAAGGAAGTTTTCAAAAAAACAAATGGATGTGCGAATGAATGTGGGAATGAATGTGCGAATGAATGTGGGAATGAATGTGCGAATGAATGTGCGAATGAATGTGCGAATGAATGTGAATGAATGTGTTTTTTGATGTCAAATAAAACAATGAAATTGTATTATAACTGATTATCTGTAAAAAATTATACTAATCTTTATATGCCGTTTGATGTTTTAAATTTTTACAGAATAAACAATAACATTTTAGCCTAATGCAAATCTTTTAGGATTTTTAGAATGGCATACAGGTCAAACCTAGTTATTACGAACTCGCTTAGTGCGAATTCCTCGTTTTAACGATTTATTTTAAAAGTTTGGTTGGAATCCTATCCATTCATTCAATGTTAAAAAATTCGGATATTACGAACTCTTGATATTGTGAACAGATTTGACGGTCCCTTCGAGTTCGTTATATCGAGGTTCGGCCTGTATACACCTACCTGCTTGCAACCTTAACATCTGACCGTGTGGCTTATTTCTTTGTAGATGACTTTAGATTATCTTTGAACTCTGTTAATTTAAATTATTTTGATAATTGGACCAAACCATCCAGATCTGTGCTGGCATTAAGAAGTTTTCATGTTCAGCAAACAACTGTTGTTTCTAATTTAACCAGCAATTTTCAATTGTAAGAATTAATATTTCTTTATTAATATTATCAGATAGGTGCACATGATAGAGAATCAATTAGCCTTTTTCTTGGTTGCAGACTTCCGGTGAATGGCAGCTTCCAATTCAAACTGAAAACGAGGCTTTGTCGGGGAAAAATAGATTGCCAGTGCTACGTTCTGATGGAAAAAGCTTAAAAATCGCTTTAAAAGATACTAAAAAAAAAGAATTGACAAAGAAATTGAAAAATGACATCGGCGACTCGATTTATTTTCACTTATTTTTTTAATCGCCATAAAATGTTAACACAAAATACAAATACAATCTTCGAAAAATATCACATTCATTCTTGGTCCTGAGTCTCAGTTAAAAGTTTAAGAAGAGTTTGGTGATTATTGGACGGACTCTCTTTTAACTTGTTACAAACTGGTTTCAAAATCTCTCTCAATTTATCTCGAATTCTTTTATCACCAACTTCAAACATGCTAAAAATACAAAAAAATAAAATAAAATAAATTATTAGTAATTCCAATTACACAAAGCTAAAAAACTACCAAATGAGCAGTGAAGTTCCATTTCCATACGTGCTCCATTTCAACAAATTATTTGGTTCTACCAATCGCATCAATTTTTCGCAGAACAGTTCGTGATTTTTCAATAAAGATGGCGAACTTATTTGTAACCATTTCTCATATTTTAGTAACCTCTTTAAAAAGTCGACTGAGGATCGATGATTTATTGCATGACAGATCGAGGGATTTAAATCTGGATTATACGGTTCAGCTGCCAACGCAGCAAGGCTGTCCCAATTAGTACGCCAGCAATCTGAAATGTGTGATTACAAATTCAATTAGCAAACAACTTTTACTAACACGAACAAATATAAAAATAAAAATCCATACTTTTAATATTTCTGATTACTCCGCTAATAAACTGATTCGAATATCCCGCCAAAATCAGCACTCGAGGATTATCCACTAAAAATTTTGCAAAAACTGGTGCTACACGCGCCAAATGACGTCGTCTGTCTACTAGTTTTCTAGGTTTTAATCTACCAGAAACAAAAAATTAAATTAAAAATAATTCTTTTCATTATAATTTATTTTCTTTACTTCATTTCAGCTGCTACCTTGTTAAGTTTGCGACTATCTCTCGCTAACAAATACTGAAGTACTATGTATCCATTTCTATCGGGGATAATCTCTAGCAAATCCTTTACCATTTCCTACATTGAAAAAGAAATTCAAATTAAGTTACCTATTAAAAAATACTGTAATACTTAGTACCTCAATGATAAATTCCATAATTAACTCGACATCATCGACATAATCAAAAATCGCCATTATAACGAATTTGCCTTTAAAACTTTTGCAAATTTGAGACACGTAGCCTGCGAAACTTTTAACAATGACTTTTCGAGTTTGGGCTGAACCATGTTTTATGCATTCAATCGCCACGAAACTGCCGTCCTCAGTGTGTAAGATTTCAACGAGTCTTTCTTTAATTGAATCGATCACTTCCTGCAAATTAGTCACATTGAAACTGCTGTTAACTAAAATGAATAATCAACTCACATTTTTCTCTGATAGATCACTTTCTTCTAAATAAGTTCTCAGTGCTTTATGAACGAAACTGTGAGAAATAACAGGTCTGAAAGAGAAATCAGAAATAATTTTTAATTTCCTTAAATTCAGTGATTTATTATTTACTTTTTAATTAAGTCCATTACTTTTTCCTTCAAACTTTCCTCCTTTTCACGAAAATAAATAATTGCATTATTTTGTATTAAACATATTAACTTAGTTTAATTACCTTCTGCTCGCAAAAGACTTTTATCATCAAGCGTCTTTGATGATCATAAGCAAATTCATTAAATATGGCTTCAACCACAGAAGCAGCTTCCTGAAATATTTAAATTTTATAAATGAGAAAATAGAGATTTTTGTTTTCTTACATTATCCTTCATTAAGCGAACAACATCTTGAGTTAAGACATGGATTACGTTGTTAATTTGTTTGTCATTTCTAATAAAATAAAATCAATTTAATTACAAGTTTAAATTTTAAATCGCCGATGGTACTCACCCATGTCTTAAAACGGATAAGACAAAATTTTTTGCGTATTTTGATTGCGACATTTTGACGATTTCATCTTCAAAAGAAATTTTTGGTCATCAATCACAAATTATAAACTAAATAATTCTTACCTTTTAATTCATCGTAAATTGAATTTCTAATATTTTGCGGTGCCGATAAACTTTTATCCATTAAACCTTCAAACACCTTCGCCGTATGTTCTGCATAAACCAACTATACACACATTTTAATAAAATTCTAAAATAATATCAATGATGCTCTTACTTCACTCGCACGTCCTTTGATAAGGTTATACAATTCTTCACCATTTTCTGCGATTTTCTTTTTGTTTGAGTTATCCGCGAATTTTTCCCATGCTTGTTCGACTTCCTTCAGAAACTCATTTACTGAAACCTCATTCTTCTTCTCTTTTGAAGAAACCGATTTTGTTTTCTGCTTCTGCTTTTTTATTTGTTTTGATTTAGCAGATAACTCAGTTAAATTATCTTTCTTTTCTTTCTTCTTTCTCTTAATCACAATTTCTTCTCTTCTCTCCTCATTATTTTGTTGACTTAATTTAAGTTTCTTGGGTTGAATAGAATCATCATCGACCTGCAAGTGGAAACCACGTGGGTATAAGGTTGAGTAAATACATGATTGTTATGTCATAAACTTTCATCTCACTTTGGTTGTTTCTGTATCGTTCTGTGGCACTTCATCGATAGCTGTTTTTAATTTACGTTTGTTTGTCATAATTAAACTTAGATTAGAACGAACGCTAATAATACAAATCCCGTCTGCCGACTTGGTAGCGTTTTTAGAGATCGCTTCTCTCCCTGGTTTTAGTGATGTGTGATGACGTCATGAATGAGCAATTTTGCTTTGCAGCAGCAGCAACAACTACATTCACACCACGTGCAGAGGATAACGTTCAACAACGATCAAGATAGGATTCTATAAGTTGTGCTTCTGTTATATCTAGCGTGGTTTGATCCGACTCCAACAAGCATCAATAAATCGCAGATCCATTGGTTCCGGACAGTTATAATCAAGGTAACATTAAGAGAGTGAGAAAAAAAATTAAATCTCAGCATTACCTGTGACAAATTATTTATATTTTACGATTTTAAATTAATTTCTAATTTATATTATTTCTTATTATAGCAATGCCACCACGCTCAGAAGAAATTTCAGCCCAAGATCTCTTAAGAGAAGAAAGTGTTGATGTTTATGCAAGAATAATTCGACAGGAAAAAGAACTGGATAAAATAAGAAAATATGAAGAAGCTTGGATATCCCAAAATAAAATAGCCGAAATTGATAAGAAAATAGCCGAAATTGATAAGGGAATAGCCGAACGTGATAAGAGAATAGCCAAACGTAATAAGAAAATAGCCAAACGTGCTAAGAAAATAGCCAAATATGATAAGAAAATAGCCGAACGTTGTAAGAAAATAGCCAAACGTGATGAGAAAATAGAAGCGATTAAACGAAGAAAACGTGAAATTGAGGAGATATACGACAGAAAGATAGCAGCGGTCACTGAAAATAGTAAATGTAAATTACCATATAAAAACCAAGCATCCAATGAAAACTCAGCACAGATTAATTCTACTTCATGCTATTTATCAAAACGGAAAAGAGAGCTCAACGAAGTAATTGTAATTACAAATAAAATTACAAAATATTGTCAGTTTATTTTTCAATAAAAATGTTCACAAATTCCGCAGCTAATTCTTTACTTTGTAATATTCCTCACGCACAGGTTCTAAAGTTTTTTTCACTTTGTCTTTTCGACTTTCATCAAATGATGAAACACACCTTAAATGGAAAAAATACCTCCACTCAAACTGAATACAATTGCCATTTGGATTTATAAATATAATTATAAAATAATTATTGTTATGAAAACCACACAAACAACTGATATCTTATATAAGTTCTTGTGATGTGCGCTAGAGCTACAATATTTTCCATCTCCACCCCTCATTGGTCGACAAAGCTGAACTGGAAGATTTCAATATTTTTTTTTTCTAAAAATTTTCTTTTTTCATATTATTTTAATTTTTAATTTTTTTTGGGATAATTTTTTTCAATTTTTTCATTAATTCTTTTTTTGACATTTTAAGATAGAATTTTAAGATGGTTAAAATATTTAAAAATTGTTTTCCATCTTAAAATCTAGAATTATAAATACAATCACATCATAATTATACATTATTTTTATTTTTCACTGAAAAGATTTACAAGATTTTTTGTAATTATTTCATCTTTTAACTCTTCCCGAAACGTTTCCAAAATCTTTTTCAATTTCTCTTCTACAGTTTCATGAACACCACACATCCTACATTTAAAAAAAGAAAAAAAAAAACAATTTTACTATCTTCAACTCCCTTAAAACGCAAACCAAACTTATTATCGGGCAAATGTACTCCTCGTACATTTCTTGCCCATTTCACGAAGTTCTTCGGTGTCATTATCTTCATCAATTTTTCGCAGAACAGCTCCAGTCTTATTTCAGATTTTATCAAAAACTAGCTAATTAACCCGGCTTCGCTCGGAATTCAAAAATGTATGAAAATTTTTAAAAATTTAAAAAATATCTATATTTCCGAAATGGACTCTGTCTGTCCGTCCGTCCGTGTCTCAGCTTTATCAACTGTTCAATGTGAACTTTAGTAAAAAAAATTAGACCATATACAGGTCATTAGCATAGGGTCTTCCTATGGTCACGTGACATTTTTCAGAGACCTTAAAACTTCAATTGCGCGCCTTTTTTCAAATTAAATAAAATATTTAGCTATCAGTTTCCTAAAACCACTCAATCCTATGCAAAAAAAACCCGTAGAATCCTAAAATCTACTTTATTTTGGCACTGGAGCACTATTTTTGCCGCTACAAACTCTTTTTGTCAATAGCATTTGTCTGAATTGTTATTGATTCGGGTCACCAGTTGGCGCTATAGTTGCTCCGGACGCTGCCTGTTTGTGGGAAATGGCGGCGTGAAAGGTCCTGGTTGTATTAGTCCAAGAGTAAACGCTTATAGTGGTAAAAAGAGTTTGCCCCGCGTTATTCCGTACTTCTCCTTTTAACTTCCAAGTATGAACACAAGTGTGAATCTAGCTTAATGCGTAATTGTTTTTTACAACAAATTTAATTAGTTTTATAATTTGTAAATCTGTTTTTTTTTTCTAGCGGGCAAATTGATGTGTTCTTTGAGTTTTTGAATTTACTTGTAGAGAAAATGCTGCTTAGTAGCTACTTCTGGACTTTATAAGCCTCACTCCAAAAATATGTAGAATGATCGCAAGGTAAAATATAAATTTCAAAATAAAATTCAATAATTGATAAAATTGTCTTTATACTATTTTCAGTTGAAATAATAAAATCACTGATATTAACTATGATAACCTTAT
>JAQIXT010002692.1:0-10079 GCA_034700445.1 Stenotaenia linearis | reverse complement strand
AAAGAGGATGGGGAAACATATGGGAAAGAAGGCACGTGTGGTCTGTGTAGTGAGTTAGTTGATGGGGCTTGATTAGGCTTAGATTTGGGACGCTGATTATTCATGTAGAGGAGGGCGGCGTTAAGCTGGAGATTGGAATGTGTTGTGAGTAATTGGCCGCGGATGTCATTACACATAGTTTGAAAAATATTAAGAAAAATTAAGTGGAAACAAATTTACAAGCAATTTGCTTAAAAGGCAGAGCACAAGCCCCGTGGAATGAAACGAGATTGTCAAGAAAAATGACTTGATCCATTTGTGAGATTAGGTCATAGTTGCGAGTTGGACTTATGTAGCGTTTAATCAACAAATTAGAGTGGATGCGTTTGGAAAGAGAGGGGGCTGGAGAGAAATGTATATTTTTACGGTGGTTGTAAATAAAAAATAAAATTTTAGTGTTGTAGATCGATGCGAGGAGTGAGAAAGGTTTTTTTTGTGTTTTTTTTTTTTGAATCTGTTTTATGCAGCTTGCGACCTGAGAGCGAATGGCTTATGCGAAAAATTAAGTTTTTCTTTTGAGATATGAGTTATTTGAAAATTGCATGTACTAAAAAATTACCCTCGGCTGCAATTTGTGCAGTGGTGGTATCATGTTGATTTTCGTAATGTTTTATCAGTGAAAAATGTTGATGATCAACAGACATGACAAGGAGTTTCCGCTCGGATAGAAGAATTACTTGATTTCATCTGTTAACAAATTGCACGCGAAAGAAAAGGGGAAAAAGTTGTATTACAAGTTAGTGGCATGAAATACGAGCTGATTATATACGACACACGACCACTCTTTGATACTGTTTACCAAAACGTCCTTATTGATTTATAATTGTTTTTTTTGCTTCAAAGGAGTTATAAAATAGGGAGAATCAACAACAAAATGTCGGTTATTGCTTTAATAACTTTATTGTGGTGAACTTTTTCTTTGTCGTTTGTTATATAGTCGTGTATTAAATGAGGATTTTCCATGCTCGCGATAATTTATTTTTACCCATTAAAATGTTTATACGACTTCGAAAGGGAGTAATAAAAGTATTCAATGATCCGAAAAATAGAGCTTTAGAAAAGTAATTAGCTAGTTAAGTTAAGTATACTGTTTTCTCTAATTCTCTTTGATTACTAATTCCTAACTTATTACTGCTATAGAAGAACCATAAATCCGCTGGTTTATGCGAAAACAATTTATTTTTCTCCCTTTAAAATTATTAAAAGTTTTTGTCCTTTCAAGTTGAATGTTTTATGGGGAATTTGATTAATAAGGGTAATTTAAGTGGTTATTAATTGTAGGATTTACATTAAGTAGTAAAATAGTTGCAAATAGACAGTTATGTGGGTATAAATCACTTATTTTGTATTACTTAGCCTTCAATTGCAGAGATTGCGGTCATCTGGCATCACATATTTTATTTATTTCATTGATCAGGATACACTTATTCTGTTGTAGGGTGTCTGCGACCAAATCCCGAGTAGACGTAAAGTTCTGCCATAAATCCTATCAAACTGTTATAAGATGATTTAAAAGTTGTTTGGACTTCTTAATAAATTTAATGGACATACCATTCAAATAAGTACTGTACATAAATTAGAAGAGACGCGCAATTTAATCTTGATGAAAATTAATACATCAAATTTTGTTATATGCTCGGGCAGATGTTTCGCGTCATCGGATTTCTAATTTTTCAAAAAGAGAAAAGAAAATTTGAGATTAAGGTGGTGGGGCACCCGCCATGTTGGATTTTTTAAAATAAATTTTATTTATTAAAGCATAAAATTTAAAATTCATATCCAACATGGTGGGTCCCCTATCGCTTTAATATATATTTATATAAATACCGCTATATTATTGAAAATATTTCTAGTGTGAATAATAAATAAGTTAATGGCTAAGGGGCTTCTATAAAGTAAAATCATTACAAATTCTTGTTAAACCTCACATTCTTACTGCATACTTTCGCATGAAACTTTCAAATCTTGAACGTAGTGTTTAAAAATTAAAGATAAGCCGCATATTGATTATTCGATGTAAAACTAGACAAGTTTTGAATTTTTTTTATCGATTCAGGAATATCTTTTCAAACTGGATTATTTTGGAATTTTTTATTTTTTCTTATTTTTTTGTTTAACAATTTTTTATTTTATGTGCACTTTGTTTAGTTGATGGAATTCGACATTGGTCAGCAAGAATTCACGAATTGGACGCGCATAGTTGAACGTGTTGGGAATCGACTTCGTGCTCGCTATCCAGTACTCAACATCAGTTTCGACCCCACCCAAGACGACGTCATCATTTTGCATGACGACAGCCGAATTTGCATCGTCAACAAAGGCGAGGTAAGATTGTGAAACGGAAATGAAAAATGGAAAAGTATTTTCTCTCCACGCCGATCTAGAAAAAAGGAATTTAAAGCACAAAAAAAGGCGGAAGGGTGAATAAAAAAAGCAAGTCAGAAAACTTTTCAATCATAATTGATGCGAAGATAATTTTTTTCTCACTTTCTCCCTCCTTATTCTTTCTTTTCTATTTTCCCAATGACACACAGCATGAAAAAAATGGGAAAATGTGAGGGAAGGTTTAGATAATCAATTTATACTTTGACGAAGAAAAGAGACCTTTTGTGTAGAATGCAGGGGTGTCATTTGGAAAGAGACGAGTTAATCATTCACAGCTTAAATAACACTGATTCTCTTTGCTAGGTTGAAAAGGACTTCCTTCATAATCATCTTCCTTTTTACTTTCTTTCTTTTTTTTCCAATAATGGCGTTTGTCATTTACTTTCATTTTTCCTTTTTTTCTCAAATTAAATTTTAATGTTTATTGCTACAAGTGACATTGATGAAATTTTATTGTAATAATTTCTTAAAGACGCAGTGAGGAAATAATTTTATTTGAGCACATTTTGATAAATTATTGAGAAAAAGATGTTTATTGGTTTTTTTATGTGTAGGGAAAGGTGGAAAGGGGAATTTTTTATTTTTTTTATTTATTTATTTATTTTTTTTTTTACTAGCGTATAATTTTTTATTCTGGTTTGTATTGAAAAGAGAAATTTCGACAGGCAGTGATTGATAGAAAGTAAGCACGAGTGATAAATAAAGGTAAAAAGGATAAAAGAAAGAAAAAAAGATATAGAGAGTTTGGAATAGAAATACGAAATCTCATAAAGGCATTGAAAGAGACAAGTTTAACAAATGGACATGGAGTCAGTAGGTGACTAGTCTGACATCCATCAGGCGAACTCATCGCACCAAAGTGAAAAAAACACTACTTTCTAAATTTTTAGAAGGAAACTAAACTCAAGGGAACTATGTTTTTATAATTAGTTTCTTCGATTGTTGTTTTGGACTTTTAATTTATACACTGAGGGCTGGTTGTACATTAAACGTTAAATTCAGGCCTAACAGTAGATTTGGCCAGTTAAATTTTAAACCTTAGTTTTATTTTCAATCTGTTTGGTGAAACAACAATTTGATTAACTAAGTTTGAAGCCATGATTAAACTACAGCGCTATACTTCCTCGTGTATTGTTTTGAATTGCTTTGTTCAAGAGAACGAACAAGCAATGCAAAGTAAGGTTTTTCAATAGGCATTTCAATGCATTTATGGGAACATGAGGTCTGAATACGAACGTGGACGTGGCATTAATAGTGTGTCCTGGCCCTCTGAAATAGTTAACGTGTTTTGTATGACATTATGACTTGTGCACAATGCATTATAAGTTAACATGGGGAAAATGAATGTGTTCTGCTGCTGCATTCATTACTACGTTGTTATTGTGTAGCCAATGACAATTTTTTCTGAAATGAAAACTGTTTCTATTTGATTACACATTTGTTTTATTTGATACTATTTGTATCTGTCTGTTGCAATTGTCCCAATCTTAGGAAGTAGAGAAAAATGGAAGACTATGTTCGAGAACAGACAACGTTTGTGACCACTCATAACGATAATGTGTTGTTTGTGTACTATTGTTATTCGCTATTGATTTTAAAAGTTTGAAAAAAAACCATTGTTCGACCCAAAACCAAAGACCAGTAAACAAACTCATCTCTCTTAATCTACTACAGTTTATATTTACTGCTTTCTTGGACTGAATTTCCCACAATTCGCTCTGGTTTTTGCTGCTCCCAACATCTGATGGCAGAAAATATAATACAGCCATGTCCTTATGTTGTTTTATTTGTGGTCTGGATATATTTTGATGTAGATTTGTGGAGAGGTTCATACTTTAGTAACAATTTTTATATGTAACTTAACTTTAGTTTTGTTTAAGAGTTAATTCAAATCAAATAGCAAAGTTTAGAGTTAAATTGTTTGAACTTTATGTTTACTGCTTGTTTGATTAACCATCAGACTTTACTTCCTGTATGAAAGAACTTCCTGTTTTTAAAATGGCTGAGCCAACAATCAATTTGATTGGCTGCTGGAAATTGACATTTGTTTCCCCACTTTCATACATAAGTATTTGCTAATGAGAACTTAATATGAATAATATAACAGTTACTAGAAGCAATATTTACTTAAATTTTGAATTTAGTTTGATCTAAGCTCAAACAAAATGCAGTGTAATGTTTGCTTGAAAGTAGGATGAAAGTTATATGATAGTCAGTTTGGAAGGATGCCTTCATTTCCTAGTGTGACAGTGGGAAAAGTAGGGGCAGCATGAAAGTCTAAATTTGAGATTTTTTTTTGAAAGTGAGACATGGGCCTAATGATCCTCTTGGCTCTTCTCTGATGGGCCTGTTTATGCTGCAATGAATCTTACTTCTCCTTCACGGTATACTGTAATCATGAATGAATCTTGCAGTAATCTTTGCAATTTCAGCATTACTTTAAATAGATAATAGGTTTACACTTAGCAGTTCAGGTTTAGCAACAAAAGGTGATTAAAGTAAGTTGGATTATTTGAAAATAGAGAATTTACTTATAAATTCAATGTTAATTATAAATCTGACTTACATTTAACGTGGAATTTATAAGTTATAAGACATAAGTTTTGTTCTCCGCAAACTCTCTAATTTATATGATTTTCCTTGATTTACAAATCAGAAATCATGGTTTGTGCCAGATTTCCATGATTTTCAGTTTTTTCGAAGGCACTCGTGTTACATTTTTCCCTCAGGCAAGTAGAGTTTTAGCTCTAAAGGATTTCATCAATTTGCAATCTAATTTCTTTCCAAATTTTTGAACTGGCAAAAATTCTGATGTCAGTAATTGGAAAGGAGATTAGAATCCTTCGTTGTACACCTTTGATGCAAAAGAGGATTGATATTCACAATCTGCAAACGAATTGCATCTGAATTTCTCAATTTTGTGAGAAAATATTCGAAGCATTTGTTAATGCTCTTCTAGTTGAATTAATTAACAAAATTGGTTTTATAAAAAGTCAGATTCGATCAGGTTTCTTCGTGATTGTTTTCTTTGCTTGATTTCATTTCAGGTAAGGAACGACTCCTTTAACAACAACAAAAAAACAAAGACGCTTCTAAAAGATGATTCTTTTAAGGTTAAGCTCTGAGAGAAAGTGCTATTAAGTCGTCTTAAGGTTAATTCGGCTTGCGAGTTGAATTTAGCAGTAACATTTCTTCACATGTTAGTGACTTCTTACAGTTGGCCAATAAGGAGCATCCATTACGTGGAATCAAGACATGGGTTTTAAATGTAATGTGTGTCTCATTGGTCAATTTGAAATCATTACGGTATATTAGTGTGGCGTACTGGTGTTTAAATTGTTTTTTTCTCATTAAATCTTAATTTCTCGGGAGATAAATCTGTTCATTGGGGAGGAAGGTCTTTAAGTTGGAGGCTTTTAGGCTAAATTTTTATCGATTACGGTATAGTTAGAGACGGATAAATTAGAAATAGTACTCGATTTAATTTTTCAAAAACTTTATTCCATAACGTTGCTATTGTAGCGAAGTAAACCTTAAAGCTCACAGGTTTTGTTTTTTTCTCTTTGCCATTGCAAATTTATATTTCAACAATGTATAATCGTATTCCTCTGCTTATAAAAAATACTTGCCCAAAGTGCGAATGTTTTATTCATGTAGTCCTCTTGTCAACAACCGTGCGTAGTACATCAGGTCCCCGGATTGATATTGGGATTGTTGTTTCATTTTTTCTTTACCTGTTTTTGAGCTCAGTAGGTTCTAAGTTAATTCTGATTCTCTCGAGTTTCCAATTCTCGCTGACTAGAAATGACATTATTTTCGCCTTTTCGACCGAATTCAATCCTAGAGATTTCTAGAATCAATTCTGTGGGCAGATGCTTTAAGATTTACAAGCGGATTAGGTCAGATTTTCGATTTAAGTAGAAAAAAGTGGAAAAATTAGCAGATAAATTGAAGGCACATTTACTTTTATTCCATTTTGAGCCGTTTCTGCAACTTGCGAACAATATTAGTGCAATTTTCCAACTAAATTCATAATTTAAATTTCCGTCACTCAAATTTCTCCAGTGGAAAGTTATTGCAATTAATACGGAATATGGAGTTGTACATAACATTATAATGACATTAAGTCGTGAATTATCTCGGTCGAGATAATGGGTTGATAATTTCGAGTATACAGGGTGTCAATTAACATATTCGAATAATTTACAGCGCTGCATCGAGGGAGCAATAGATCAGCGACAAGTGAACCTCCGCTTCCTCTTCCGCCCTGTCCCTCGAGTATCCTTTGTCCATCAGAGGCACGGGGTTTTGTCCAGCTTAATAGCAATCTAAATTGCACTCAGTGTTGTGTATGCAGGCGGATAGTATTCTTCTTGTAGAAATGTTCTTAAAATTGAAAAGCGTAATGACTCTCAATGCCCTCTTGTGGACGTTTATGGGAGCTTTTAGTTCGCTGAGTGGTTCCATTGCCCAGCACAAATTAAGTTTCTGTCGGACTTTTAATGCCTTAGTTGGCTCTTTATTGCAAAGGAGAGTCGGAATGAGTTTCAAACCAAGGGTCCCCCCACCCCCTTTGAAAAAAAAAGTGGAAATGCACAAAACGATTCTGCAGTAGTCAAATTAATTAAGAATTTTGATTTGCATTATTTTTTTAATTCGTGCATATTAAATTTTTTTTTTTTTTTTTAAATGTGAAGGAAATTTAAAGAAAAGGGAGAGTTTTTTTTTTGATGGAAAGTGATGTAGGTGCTCGCGGCATTTATTGGAGTTGAAGTTGTAAATTGTTTTTGCCAGTCGTCGGAAATGGGCCAGTGTCAAGTGGAAATGTGTTGGCTTGTTCCTGCATACGAGTGCATCAAGTACTTGGCATCTTTCCTTTGGACTTTTATGTGTGTTGCACTGAAGCGCACGACTTTCTCCCTCATTTTGCTTTCAAGCTATTCGATAAATCTAGCACACAGACACGGTTTTTTTCCCTTGATTTTTTTTCTCTCTCTAAGTTTTGATTTATCCTCCATGAATTATTCACTTTCTCATTAGACTGACAGAAATCTTCTTCCCATTTACGAGCGGCTACAAAAGTCAGGGAGCTCATGTATATAGAGTTAGCACTGATTGAATTCTCTTCAATTGAACCGGCGAATTCACTTAGCTTCAGCACACTTGATTTAGTACAGCTAGCCGAGCACTAATAAAGTATAAGCATTGCGACAGGAATTAATTCATTAATTTTTTAAAATTAATTTTTTAAATCAAATAAAAATGTTTTATTCAGCGGTGGTGAGCAAAGAGATGCAGGAGGGGGGAAAAAGTGAACATTTTCAGCAGAAAATGAGGCAACATTTTCCAATCTAAGGACGACGAGGGAATTTTGGTGCTAACGAGAAGTGGAGTTGGTGTCCTAGGTTCGACTGATTATCTCGTTGTGTTGTTTTCCCCGAATCAAGTCATTAGCGTCATTGGAAATCAGAGCTGCGCTTTAATTTGGTGCGTCATTATACCACACCCTGTGGCCATATTCCCGTCCGCGTGGAATAAAATTGAAATGCACTAAACTCGAATTGCAGTTGTGAATAAATATCGCGGAATAAATTTGTTAGCTCTACCAATCCCGCTGCGATTTAAACATGGAAAAAGTATATTTATTTACTCTTCCATTTTTCGTGCAAATACGAACTGACGCAGCGGCAGTGTACGTTTGTGGAACACATTCGCATGTGTTTGTTCCCTTTTTTTCATCTGCTCGATTCACAACAGTGAATGATGATGGCGTCAATTCTCGTAAGGAGAAATATGGAAAAGAAAAATGAGGTGAATTAAGCGAAGAAACTTTCCCATGTAGCGATTGGGGCTGCACTCGTCGTAGTAAGCGAGGAAATACTGGCGTTGCTCTTTAAGAACGCTTATATTTTATTCGGGTTAATCAAACAGTCAACAAAGTTGGCGAAGTAGTTTTTCCTTTTAACCGAACGCTTCGTTTAAGCTGGGTTAGCAACTTTTCGTTGTTGCTGCCAATTAATATTTAAAATGGGAGAAGCGATCGAACGGAAAAGCGTCTTATGACTTTCTCGCGTATTAAAAGGCGCTCAACTTTGTTTCAATTGCTCGCGAGCCGCATCTCATTTGATACCTGTCACTGCCTTGTCCCCCTCAGGAGGACGAGAAGGTTGTTAACTTGTAAATGAAGACACTCCCGTCTCCTCTCTCTCCTTTTGCTCGCTTCTCTTTCCCTTTCGCTCGCAGTCATCTATTTTGCCTCGCGGCGTATGGTTAATTGCATTATGCCATCCGAGATGTATAGTCTGCGAGGTGTGTTTGGGCTGTGCGCGAGACTTGTTTGGCCAAAACAAGTCGACTGCGCGAGGCAGATTGCTCCTTGTCATTTGAATGAATATTGCCGACGAGTCGGTCTAATGGGCAAATCCAACCCTAAGTTATCTGCGAATTAGCATACGTTTGAGCTGATAAGATAGATCTACTTATCTCTGCGCATTTCTCTAATTGCAACTAAACAAATATTTATTTTCCCAAACCCGAGACTCGACAATTAGATATAATCTACTTTCCGCGTTATTCTGCTTTCTTTTTTGCGTGGTATGTTGAAAAGTTTTTAAAATGTATTAAGAGAATAAAAAGAAAGAGCGAGAGAGAAAGAAATGGGGGGAAAAAAGCGATTTTAAGACATTTCTAGCCATTTCTATTCAAATCTAGCTTCATCCATCAAAAAGTCATTTTTCTTTTCTTTTTTGACATTTCTTTTGAGAATTCCTTCTTATTTTTCGTCTGCATTACTCAAAAGTCTTAGGAAAAAGTGCCTTAAACTCTCTTTTCAATAACTAGTATCCCATCAATTTTTTTTTATATTCTAATGAATGCGGGCTTAGATGACAAGCAGTGGGCCTAATCTTTCTTTTTATCCATCGGGAGAACACGAACGACTCCTTTCCAAATCGACTGATTATTTTGTATTTTTTCATTTCGATTTCGTATGAAACCATCTCGTTCTGTTCTGTTAAGTTGACATGGAAAAAATTGACTTTTTTTTTATATTTCAATTTGCAAGTCACTGTCAATCAATTGCAGCAGTAACAAGTGTCTAGGTAAATTACTAATGAAAGAAAAACACTATTTCTGCAACGTGTTTTGTGATAATAAAATTAAGTGTGACTCTTAAAAGACCATTTCTTGCTCGTGTTGATTCGTGCTAGATAAACAATGGCGAGACGAGAACTAAATAAAAAGGTCTGAAATGAAAGTGTCATCAAAAGAGGTGACTTGATACAGTTTTTAATTTTGGCGTCATGTCAATGTCTTAAAACAAATTTTAATATTTTTTTAACTTAAAAACGTGGGTGAGAATCTAGAAATTATAATACCAAAGTGATAAAAGTCTTATTTTAATGTTTTTCTTGCGCTTTTCGTAATAAAACACAAGTGAATCGCAGAACCTTAAATCAGGTGAACGCCATATTTATTAGTGTGAATTATTAGACTAAAATGCAGAATAAATCAAAATGAAGGGAAACTCAATAAGCAAGTTTTATAAAATAGAATATCTGAGGTGGAATTCACAAAGCGTGCGTAAGTAAAAATTCTTTGGAAGTTTTTGCTTAAATTTTAATCTAAGCAAAAAAATTGGTGTTAAGTCAGTTTTT
>JAQIXT010002691.1:0-10080 GCA_034700445.1 Stenotaenia linearis | reverse complement strand
CGGATATTACGAACTCTCGATATTGCGAACAGATTTGACGGTCCCTTCGAGTTCGTTGTATCGAGGTTCGACCTGTAGATAATTTTATTAAAACTTTTTTCGATTGAACGCTAAATGTCTCAAAGTAAATTCACACTCATCCTTTTGCGCGAACGACGGCCAGATGTTCCAAGTGAATCAAAAATCCACCTAAATCTCTAATCAACCTCCACCTCACCTTTGGTGAACAGTAATACGTAGCACTTGCTACTGGCACTTGCGTTACAAACATAGTAATGCAACGCATCATGTATAGGAGTCCCAGTATAAGGAAGACTCGACGAAATATTATAAAACTGCAAATAGAAAAAACAATTAACATCAACTTTAAAAAAAAAATTGTAAAATTTACTTTCAATTCATAAAAATCAAATAAACATTGATTTTAACCCACATTTATTTCTAAACCTAATGTGTGTTTTGTTTACTCAACATGATTATTCTGAATTTGCATTTGCAATTTCCTAACATAGTATGGGGCTGCCCCTGGAGGGTTGCTGCTTTTCACAACATATAATCACTTTATGAAGAAAATAATGACTTTTTTTAAATGAAAACATTTCTCAAGAAAGTTTTCAGGCCATAGATAATTAAACAAAGGATCCTAGTTATTAAAGCAAATGATTCCATTACCTCACTTTAAATCATCAAACGTAACCGAAATTTCAACATCTCGCTGTTATTTAGCATGAAAATTCAATTGCAGTGCTGGAAAGCAAATATTCAACAATATTTTCACTGCACCTGCTGTTGCATAAGTAAATATACTTTCAGTGATTCGATGGCCTTTGGTGACTCCAATTTATCACGTTTTATATTCAATATTGCACTGTACAACAAACATGCGTGCACTTAGTGAGTTATTCCCGTATTCGCACGCGTTACAGTGACGTAAGAACTGGGAACGTGCGTTGAATAAGACATAGATTTTCAACTGAAATTATTTCAACCAAAAATCAACGTTGATTCAACCACACCCAAAGAAAACCTGCAAAATTTTTGTATAAAAATAGTAATTTCTGCAAAAAAAAATGCAAATTTAAATAACTTACGCAGTAAATTTGCAGATTTTTATTTTTGTTTTGAAATTTTGCAAATATTTTACTTAAATAGTTTTATTTATTAACTTTGTATCAAATTAATTCGTATAAGTAAACTGATAAACACAAGTACGCCTTTCCGCATGCTTTATCAGTGTTTAACTACATTCACCTCACTGACCCTGATAACCAAGTGACTACTGCACTTCATTTTAAAAGTGGTGCTGTACTGATAACAATACAATCTTTACAGGAAGTGCCACCTTACTTCATTCCAACTTTAAACACTAAATAAAAAGTAAATTCTTCTTGTAGAAATTTCACATTTTCTTTAAAAAAGTGAGAAGTTCTCAGAAATCACTTGCAAACTCCATTTGCATGGATTTACTTGTGCATTGCTTTATATTACATTGCTTTGCAGCAGGTGTGAACTGGATTACCAGCAATCTTACTGGCCAGACATTGCAAGTGATGTTTCCGTGCAATCTCATCATATATTCTCGATATTATTTGCTCGTTAGAGTAGCTAACTTTAGTGATGAATGCTTTAAATTTATAAAGTTTTTGATAAACCAACTCTAAAAATTCAAAGCATTTACTTGAAAAGTTAACTATGTATTTATTTATAACAAAATGATCCAAAATCCCCGATTAATTTTCCATAGGTGTTCATTTTAAATACCCCACATGAACTATTTCGATGACATTTTTTCGTTATAACAAGTTTTTGTCGTTGATCTCACTTTTTCACTGTTGCACTTTAAAAAAAATGCAAAGTTTTTGTATAAAAATAGTATTTTCTGGAAAAAAAAGTGCAAATTTCAATAATTCATGGAGTGAATTTGCAGATTTTAATTTGAAGTTTTAAAATTTGCAAATATTTCACTAAAATTTCATAATTTTGGCTAAAAATGGCCAAACAACTGCAAAGTATTTGCAAAAAACACTTTCGTGCACCTATTTTAACCGGTCAACATTTTCCTTCGTCTCCACCACTTCGTTGCAACAACGCCCGACCTTACCACCAGACTCCATTCAACTTTCATACCAACCACTTCCACCACCACTGATCCCACCAAATTACCACAAAAAAGCATGCATGCAACAGGAAACAAAATGCCACCAAACACACTATCGACTACTCTAATTTACACATCTCGTGTTCCCTATCGCGCTTGTCAACTACAGAAAGCAATAAATAAAAAAATAAAGAAACAATCATCGACCTGTATTTGTGCATCAATAGAATGATAAGACACATAAAAGTTCCTATGATGATGAGAATCTCAGAAACGACCAGAGCCCAATCGACGGGTTGAATGAGATCGAATACGATGTCGGGCAAAGGTGGGGTCTTTGCGCGATCGGGCAAACGTTCGTGCACGATTGCGAGCGAAATTGTCGTCATCATCCAATTACAACACAAAAAAAGAAACGCTAAAAAAGTTTTCCATTTCTCGCGAGGAAATTTCGGCTCCTCACGCTCGGGTGAAGGAACGTTTATTTTAACTACACCTGCAAAAGAAAAAAATTTATATTTAATGATAGAGTAAATTATGATTTATTATTCGATTTCCAACCAATAGAAAGACAGATTTTCTACATTAGCGTCAGTTATAGCGTTCGATACCGATATCGATACTTTTTGTATATTAATACTTGCCTTACAATAAGATTTGAACAAATTTTCTCTTCTAAATTTATTTAAAATGAAGAATTTTGTATCAAAATTGGATTGGATTGGACAATGTTCATTATTATATGTTGACACATTTGTCTGAAGAAGGTATGCGATTGCTGTTAGCTCTATTTAATAGAATATTGGATTGCAAATTGCAAATGAATTTGATAATTTTATTCGATTTTTAAATTAATTCACCGAAAGAGAACTAATTACTTAGAATCGTCAATTAAATAAGCTCAAAATGTATTTAAAAGGCTAAATATTCATATAATTTGATAATTTTTATATTCAAATAAGAATCAGCATTGAAAAAGTATCAAATCTGTATCGTGATATCACCAAAGATCACCTGGAACAAAAAATTATCGATAATTTTTTTCTCGATCTTTGACGCATCGAACTTCAACTAATTATCAATAATTTTGTTTACTTGTGATTATTTTTTTGGCCAACTTTCAGGAATGATAAAATCATATGAACATCGCATGTTGTTATTTATGATGATATCTCTTCTCGTGTTTTCTTGTGGCGCAGTTCAAACCACTTGACTGACCAAGCAAACCACACAAACAGATTGCTCTCAGTGATATCTCACTTCTTTCATCAATTAACCTAGAATTTAGTCTTTTGAGCTTCTAAATAAATTCAAATAAATTCAAATGGTTTTCTATTGGCTGGAAATCCAAATTTTATACACTAAAATCACAAGTTAATAATCATCGACAATTCTCATTCATTAGAAACTATTCCTATTGATTCTTTCAAACTCATGATAATTGTCGATAATTTTACTCGCACTTATATGACTGTATTTCATTATATTCAAGAACTCAATTTTTTGCAAGACTTGCATTGAAGTATGACTTGAATTCTGCAGATTTTCTCTTAAATTTTTGCAATTTCTACCAAGTTTCTGCAATTTTTCATTAAGTTTCTGCAATTTCTACCAAATTTCTGCACTTTTCCATTAAATGTTTTCCAATTCCTGCAAATTCCAATCAAATATCAATGAAGCACAGCCATAAACCTTATCTCTCTCATAAAACAATGTGTTTACCCTCACTATAAAAATTTCCTTGGCTATTTGAATGTGCATCTTTGGCATAGACCCACTGAGACACCTGCTCGCAGTTGTGATCATGAGTTAAAAGCGGTTTTCTCTGCCAGCTGTCAATTCCACCACCACCATTCAAATGAGTTGAAGATGAAGATTCGTTGTCTATGACAATATCAGCTGATGGACCCAAATTACTCGGACTGTGTCCTGCACTTCCTATGCTCCCATTCGTTGCTGGCAGGTGGATGGACGACAGATGATTGCGAAGGACTCCATTGCTATGCATCGCGTCGAAAACCATTCTGCAAATAGACCAACGAATTGTCATTTTCAGTTCTTTTCGTCGTTTTAGTTGTAACAATTCCACATTACTGGCACAAGTGCGTGAAGATGTAGTGGAAATGAATGTGAAATGAATGCGTCATCGCTTTGTTGGTTGTAAACGATGGCGCAGAAGGATTGAAAAGCTTTTACTTCTTTTTGAGTGTGGGAAATGATTATAGCATATGTTGGGAGGATCTAAAGGTGATTTTATAATCATTTCCAAAGTAGCAAAATGAGTTGTAAAATCAATTTGGTATTTGGATAATAATTCAACCTTGATTTTCTAACATTGTATTACGACGTTGAATTTTCAACGTTATTATTTCAACCAAAAATCAACATTGATTCAACCAAATTTTGCTACTTGGGTTTAAAAGAGAAGAAATAAGGTATTTGGATTTATGTATTGATGAATAGGAAGTGAAATGTTAATTTGTTTGACCGGACATATGAAAATTGGTCTAGAAAAGGGATTTAAGGTGATAAGAGAAAAGCAAGACAGTTTTCAGAATGCCAGACATAAATACTAATACAAAACACAAATACTATATTTCTTCGAATAAACTCCGCAGCTCTTATCGAAATCATAAAATCTTCATTTTGATTGACAAAATAATTGTTAAAAGATAATCATTGATCAAACATTACAATTCAAGCATAAAAGTACATTAAACTGACTTAAATCAACTTTGATTAACTAATTTTGAAAGTGCAAAATACTAAGTGTGAAGACTATTCGAAGAAACATTGCACCCAAAATACAAATCCTTTAAAAACATTAATACCATAACCTAGTAAACATCTCTATCTTATCATCCTTACTCAACTTTCATAAAAGCTTCACACACTTATTAACCAGTAGCACACAAGAGTTATGTTTGTTTACAGGAAGTTTGGCACCGTTAGTAATTCCAATGAAACACAATAAAAAAAACTGCCCAACACTTAACTTCATCCTTGAAAATTGAATAACTTTCTCAAACAAAACAAAACAAAGCATTTAAACCACCCGGACAAACCAACTAACCAATTATTATCCACCCAACACACCTGAATCAATGCTGAGTCATTGGAAACAACCGCCCATTCAATACTAAATGTCAGATCACAACCTCGCAAATCTCTGGCATTCAATACCTTCATCTCTTGCAATACTTGCAAGATATTGTTGATAATGTCACTGGCATGCGATTTGGTGCGATAACGTACCGACTGATACAACTGGACCGACAACAGCTGTGGTGTTTCCCTTCAAACTCAATCGGTAACCAATAGCGTCAAAATCACATACCGACCATACCGTTGAACAAAATCGACTAAATCACGCACCTTTTACCTCCGAGAGCGATAAAACGCGTCCGCTGCCCAATCACGGCGAATAACCGCGAGCACCCCGCTCTCTCAGCAAAAAAGGTACAAAAACTCAAATAGGTATGTAAATGGAGACATTCTTATACCTTCAAAGGTACGAATGATGCAAATTTGACACTTAATTGTTCGATAACTCCGATTCTTCCGAAAATCCGGCGAAACGAGGTTTCCCGCTATGACTTGGCGTCTAGACAGCAATGTAAACTAAATTACTGTTATACCCGTGTATGTAACAGAAAAAATGTTTGAGAGGGTGGGTGAGTTTGCGTGGTTTGGAATGCCCCTCCCATGGATCAATGCTTAAGGACACCACCCTCGACAGGATCATGGTGTCACGCAACTAACCCAACAGGTATTGCAGCTACTGGCATGCAATGAGACCAATTTCAAAATCAATAAAAGGAGAGGAAATGAAGAAAAAAATAAACTGTTATTCTAAAATATCTGATTAGCAACAAGTCGAGTACATTGTAATTACTTTACCGTTTTCTTCGGAGTTAATAACTGACTGGGCGGTGCAGTCAGAGCCGAATTTGCATTTAATTTCGCTCACTTAATGAAAATTGCCCACTTGACAATTGAAAACTCCACTGAAGGACCCTTGTTAGTGTGCAACTCGATTTCTGATTTGTCTTGATGGTTATTGATAATTATTGATAATTATTGATAAAAAGCGATAAAGGCTGAGGTCACGAAAGCGTAGTTTTGTCGCGAGTTGATTTTGATTTACAAATCAAAGGAAATCATGGAAATCAAAAACTGATTTATGAATCTATACATATTTTGCCTCTTTATTGAATATTGGGTTTTAATGTGAATTGTGTTCATTAGGTGGTTTAGCGACGTTCGAGTCGGCAAAGCGGTTATTATGTAATCGTAATTGCCTGCATTTCAATGGTATTGCTGTGGTAGGTGCATTCAAAATCGATTAGGAAGATTCTGATTATGTGAATTCCCTTCGTAGTTGTGTGTTTGGACTGAATGAAACGTCGATCGATTTTGAATTTCTGTGTTAATTAATAGTAATAGCCCTTGAGTGCTGGACAAATTTACTTTTGTTGTGAGTTTTGTAGAATTATAATTAAATATAATTAAATTTAATTTGCATGCAAGCCACATGGCTGCAATTGTGCAAAGTCTAACCAGTGCACTGCAAGGTATACCATCGTCGTTCTGGTACCTCTTACGGCAACAAGGTCACCATTTTTCTATTCCTCTTGTTTGTTTTTAGCCATGGCTCTTCCCTTCAACCACTAAGTTATCCTTCCCTGGGCCTTCTCCAAACATTGCTCGTGCGTGGCGGGTGTCCGAGCACGTGTGGGATGAGCTGTGGCCAGAACTGACTGCTACACGACCGCATTCACCCAAGTCAACTCCGTTACTTCTGCACTCCTATTCTTTTGGTCGCCTCCGATTCTTATCGAAGAATTCGAACTGTGAAAGTTATCGTTGCGATGTTTCTCACAATTCTTCTGGTTGCGTAGTCAAGGTAGCGACTTAGCAGTAAATCCCTTTAATCGTCCTTCCCGGTGTCCATATAGAACTTTTGAAGGTCAAACAGCGGGCGCTTGATGTTCAAGAATAATTTAATATCTCCAAGATTTCTCTACCAAAGAAACAAAAAGTTTTCCTTTCGCAGACTAACATTTCAATAAACGCCTCTCGAATTATACCCATAGGATCTACTTCAAAGCTGACAGCTGTTTATGGTCCTATCCAACTTAAAGGTCATTGACCGCATGTCCTCTGGTAGCTGCTACTCTTCCAGTGACCCAAGTGCACCGATAGAGCAATACAGCAGAAACTCGACTACCGTATTTCATCGAATAAACGCCGCGGGTCTTATTACAAATCACAAAATTTTTGACTAAATTTTGATTAAAGAATAATTGTGGAGTTTGGATATTCGATTACCTAAATTGCATTTTCCCTATTTATAAACAAAAGTTTAAATTTTAAATAAATCTGAGTGGCATTTGACAGAAGCCTTTGTTTGGCGAACTGCACGCGACGCATGCGTGCATGATTTTTTAAAGTTTTTGTTAGTTATTAAAATTATTTGATGATTAGTTGAATCTGTTAGAAGTCATGTGATTTAGAGTTGAGGAATAATCATTGGGTTTCATTTGTTGTAAGTTACTAGAAAATATTCTTGACCTTTTCCATGTTGATTATTCATTATGGAATAAGCCTTTTTGGCTTTTGTTAGATATATATTATTGCATGTGCACATGCTGTGCCAAATGGATGTTATGTCTTGCATGTATGATTGTGGTTAGGGCTTGGTACAAAGTTTGCAAGGCCTTTGGTATTCAAAAGAGCATTAGACTAACTTTGTTTTGGCTAGAAGGTTCCAATTTTATCAGAAATGGACAAAAAAAATATAAAAATTGTCAAAAAGTGTAAAATTTCACTCAAAAAATTGAAAATTCATTCAAAATTTATCTCAAAATGTAAAAATTCACTCAAAAAACTAAAAATTCACTCTAAAATTATATAAATCCACAAAAATCTTTCCTCAAACTAAAAAATTTCCACAAAAGTCACCAAACTACACCTAAAAAAAAAATCCCAACAATCCCTACACCCAAACCCCTCCCACACCCTACCAAACCTGCCAAATTTACAAATCCTTATAATTTCTTCACATTTATTTAGAAATAAATAAAAAATCTGATTTTTTTCCATAAACGACTTGGAAGACGCCCATTTGGCAGGATGACTTTATTACAATTTCATATGATGATGATTACAAAAGTTTTAATGCAAAATGCTTAAACTTTCATTTAAACTAAATTAATTTTCTTCTGCTTCTCATTACCATTATTATTTCACCTTTTTTCCTCCATTTTTCCCAATTCCACTCTTTTGTGATTCAATCCCAGTGGCAGTCGCGATAAAGTGTCAATTGACACTAGTTACCTACTACTTCCAGTGTATTAAAGGCGAACTTACCGAGAAGCAAAATGTTGAAATCAACGTTGAAGAGTTTGCGAAGATAAAACTTCTGCGTTATAATTTAATTATAAATCTGACTTATAATTAACATGGAATTTGTGAGTTGTAAGACATGAGTTTTGTTTTCCGCAAACTATTTTTTCAGATTAAAATTATTTCAATCAAAAATCAACATTGATTCAACCATATTTTGCAACTTGTATTTGGAAATTAAATTATTTCTAGTGTTATTATTGATTTAGAAGTTGTTTTTGTGAAGGAGTTGGACAAATTTAGTGATCTGTCCAACTCCCACCATGAAACATCAAGTGTATGGGGTTATAAATCATGTTGATTTCAATGATTTCTTGATTTGCAATTTATTTTTTAATTTTCTTTGATTTCTTTATGATTTCTAGTGAAGTTTTTTTGTGATTTCCATGATTTCCTTTGTTTTTTGGGGGGTTTTTCCATAATTTCTTGTAATTTCCTTTGAATTCTAGTGTGATTTAATGATTTCCTTTTATTTCCAGTGTGATTTTAATGATCTACTTTGATTTCCTTCATTTCTTAATGTAATTTCCACATTTATTGTAATTTATAAATCAAAATCAGGACCTGTAAGAGATTTCCAGTATCATCTAATCCCTCAAACTTAACTCACTTTACAACCTCCTGTTAGTTCACAATTTAATCATCAATAAATCTCATTTGCAACTTCCAATAACCAGGAAACAACATCATAGAAAAAACCTACCATTTAAAAAAAAACTTCCTCTCCAGTACATAACACAACTTCCCTAATACTTCAGTTACACAGACTGTCAATGTGTCAGAGTCCAACACAACAACAAGAAGACATGTGAATGTAAACACCGAATAAAAAAAGACACAATCTGCAATTTTTATATCTTTTCCATTTAGAATGAATAAGAATCTCCAAATTTTGTGCAAAAGACATCCATCTAATACCACTTATGTCGAGTAAGTCTATTTATAGGCAACAAGAAGTGACGTTAAATGCGTCAAAGATTCTATAAGTCAATCCCCAAAAGACAACTTATCAAAAGCCATGGATTATGGTGGGTTTTGGTTGAATTTAGTCGCTCATATCTAAGATAAAAGCGTTTATAAATGAATTTGTAAATATTACTTGGAAAATTTTGATAAAAATTGTTTTCAATGTGGAAATAAAGGTATCAATGGAATTTTAGTTTGAATTTTGGGAATAATTTAAATTTTGGATGAAAATTTTTGAATTTTAGTTTGAATTTTGGGAATTTTGGGTGGGATTTTTCAAATTTTGGGAATTTTTTGATGATATTATGAGAATTTTTAATTAAATTCTTGAAATTTTGTTAAAATATAAAATTTTTGATAAGAATTTTTTTCCACATGGAAATCCAGGTATCAATATCTTCGATGTCCCAATATCCGTTCGGCATAAAACTGATATTTAGAATACAAAGTGCAAACTGGGTCATATTTAAAAAAAAATTATTTCTGATAAGATCCCCGACATGACGTATGTCGTAATCTTTTTTTACATCATTCGATGGAATTATCATCAAACTTCACTTGGTAAATTCATTTAATTAATAATTTGTATAACTGTTACATGATGTAAC
>JAQIXT010002690.1:0-10081 GCA_034700445.1 Stenotaenia linearis | reverse complement strand
TTATACTTGTTTTTGAATGACTTACCAGATGGAGTTCCAATGCTGCCATGCTTTCGCTTAATGCAAATGCAAATAATTACAGATGCAATGATTACCACAATTAACAGTGTAACCGCAGGAATAAAAATAACTGGGTCCAAATAGAAAATGTATACAGGAGCTTGGGGTTTGTCAATTTTGATTTCAGGAGGTGGAATAGTAGCTGTTCAGTTAAAATGAATACGGTATATAAATAATCGATTTTTTTAAAAATTTGTCATTTATATTTACCTCCAGTTGTTGTACGAGTCGCAAATTTATATTCTGCTGGAATGGAGTCTCCATTCGTGTGAGCAGTAACACGTAAATCATACCAAGTGGCAGGCATTAGACCAGGAATGACTAGTTTTCTTTGAGATGGGCGAATGCTGCTGCTAACAGTGGTCCATTCATCTGCATTTAATGTTTTGTATTCAACCTGAAATTTTCCAACAGGGCATGTGGTCATTGGCCATGATTCCAAGTGTACCGAAACAAATGTAGAACCTTCACGAAGCAACAGCTCTTTTGTTGGTATTGTAATTTCTGAATTGTAAAAGTCAAGATTAAAAATAAAATTAATTTTTACCACGCATTAATATTGCCTGATCCTTCAGTGGATGTTTTAATAGTATCACAAGGAAGTCCTTTGCCAATTTTATTAAATGCTTCCATATAAACTTGATAGCTCGCGCCACAGCCAAGATTGTCCAATGTGTGAATTTCTTTATCAGCACTTAATTCTACAATTTCCCAATCACCTTTTCCTCCATCTTTTCGATAATGTAAGAAGTAACCTTTATATTGAGAATGAAATGAAATAATCTCTATGTAATACAAAATATTTAATTTAAAAGTAAAATTATGTTACCTTGAATTGGATCACCTCCATTTGAACTTGGTTTCCATTGAAATTGAATAGAAGAGCGAGTTTTTGAAATGACATTTACTATTGGAGCTAATGGAGGCACTGTCAAAATATAATACACATTTAACACTCTTTCATTATGAATCCTGATCTTATTTTGCATAGAATATTTAAAAAGAGTGTGCAGTGCAAAAAAGTTCATCTATTGTTTCACAAGACTACTTACTTCCACACATTACAGATCTGATTATGGCAAGTCAGGTCTGCAATACATATGGAAATAAGTAGTCTAGTGAAACAATTGGCAAAAAATAAACATGCAAAATTACATGGAAATGAGCATTCTTGAATAACATTTAGTGATCTTTAACTGTGTACCTTGAACATTTAAAGTGTAGTGAACATTATCTTTTCCATGGGCATTGTAGATAGTACATGTATAATTTCCACTATCCGTACTAGCAACTTTATTAATTAGTAATGTACCATCAGATAACAAAACTTTTGAGTCGCCAATTGGAACTAACTGTTGTCTACAAACAAAAATTAAATTATATACTGCTGAGTTTCTTATTTACAAATTTAGAAACAAACCCTGTAGTCCATTTTCGTTGAGGAGTTGGTATACCAACGCCTCGGCATGGGAAAAACACATCACTTTTCCAAGGAATGTTAATTGTGTCATCAAAAGATGCAGAAGTTGCAGGAACTATATAAAAATTTTCAGGAAATTAATGTGAATCTTTTAATATCATGACAGTACCTATTGAATCAGCTACAGTTTGTGCAATAACATCAGAATGCAGTCCTTCTCCTATAGGTGATGTTGCTGATACCCAAAAAGCATACTTTTGATTTTTACGAAGTCCCTTTATTTCTAAATATTCAGAATCAGCTTGATATGTGTGCACACTGCTATCTTTACTTTGCTCAGTTTTTAGTGGCGTTTCTCCGCCAATCTAAAGAGTTTAACAAAGTTTGCAAGCTCATTATTGACTATTAAAGTTATTAGAATCACAATTACCTCTTCATTTTCAGAAAGTGGTCTGTAATATACATTATATTTAACAGACTCTCCAAAAATTCTTTTGGGAGGTTTCCAAGCTACAATTACTGAATCTGATGATGATGGGAGAACTTTAATCTCACTAGGACGTCCAGGAACTGAAAATTGATTGAAATATTTATTGTATTATTCAAACAAGTTTTTAAAAATTTTTTTTTACCATCTTCATGCGTTTTACAATATACAGGCATCGTCTTAATTCCATCTCCAACTTTGGTAAAAGCAAGAATAGAGATTGAATAATTTGTATTGACTTCCAGATTATGTAAAGTGACTTTTTCATTCTCTGATGTTTTGAACTGTGTTTGTGATTCTGTAGTCAACAAATTCCATTAAGAGAATAAATTTCATTCATCTTGCAATTTGTTTTCACTTACCATACCATTCGCTTGTTGGTTTGTACAGAATTTTGTAACCACGTAAAATTCCATTTATACTTTCTGCTGGAAGTGGATCCCATAAGACGTAAATACTCTTAGATGACAAAGCAGAGCAGCGTAACCCCTCAGGTGCAATTGAAGGAACTAATTAATAAGTTTAAATTAATCTTTACATTTAGAGTAAAAGTTATTTTAAAATTATGAGTTTACCATCTTCAGAAGTCATAACAAGAATTGGTTCTGATAATGGGCCAATTCCTCTGTCATTATATGCTTGAATAACTATAGCATAGGTGGTATATTTTTTTAATTTAGCAATTTGGTATATGAGATCTTCCATATAATCTTCAGGAACTTCAAGAGCACTGAATTCATACGCATCACTTGAACCGTCAGTTCTATAGCCGACATTATATCCTCGGATAGGCCCATTCCATGTATCTTTTCTTGGCGCCTTTCAATTTATTAGGTGTAATTAAAATCAGATGTTAACCCTTTATTTTTTAATGTTACCTTCCAAGTAACTCTCAATGTATTCCCATCTATGGGTTCAATTTCAATATTTTGGACTGTACCTGTAGGAGCTACACAACCAAATTTTAACCTTATTTATCTTTAAAAGATATTGCAAAAACTGAAATTTTTTATATACCATCAGCATTTGTTGCTTTTGTAACTTCATTGCTAAATTTACTGATACCAATCTCATTTATAGCAGCAACTCTAAATGTGTAGCCTACTGCTGGTAACAAATTCAAGATATTCACAGCTGTCTTGGATCCATCAACTGTTTGGTTAAGTTTTTTCAACTGCCAATTGTCTGGAATAATGATGACAATATTCCAAATGCATCATGTTTTTCTTACTGTAATATTTCGTTATATACCATTTTTCTTTTTATATTGGACTAAGTAGTGTGTGATTTGGCTTTTTCCATCAAATGGTTTTGACCATGTCAGAAATACTGAGCGATTTCCACCTTCTGCATCCATTCCCAATATTGGAGATTCAGGTGTCTCTAGAGAAAGAGGCATTTGAAGGTAAAAAAGTAGGAATTCAAACATACTGTAATATAAGCAACCTTGCACATTTAAAAGGAAACTTGTACTATCAAAACCATAATCATTTTCTGCCTTGCAAGTAAACTCAGTTGAATCATCACGAGTTGATTTTAATATACTTAATATAGAAGTTGAATTAGTTTTGACTTCAGTAATCTGAAATCTAAACAAATAATTAATATCGCATGTGTATGCAATAAAAAATCATCTATACTTCGAATTAGGTTTTATCACTTCTTTATTGTAATACCATGTAATAGTAATTGGTTGATCACCCATCGGTATGCAAGCAAATAAAATATCTTCTCCAAGTATACTGTCTACTTTTTGATATTTATTAGTAAATAATGGAGGTGCTGTGAGTAATACATTGCTATTTAAATTAAATTTGTATAAGAATCTGTAAATATGTACTTACATAAAACAGACAAAATTGCTGTTGTGCTTGGACTCCGTCCAACTCCATTTGAAGCTAGACATGAATAACGACCCTCTTGATTCTTTGATACAGCATATAAAGTAAGAGTTCCATCTTTTTCAACATTAATTTGCTCATGGATGTTTTCTACTGCTCTTGATTCTGACTTTGCATCTGCAAATGAAAATAGGTTATATAACAGTCAAATGAGTTTTTTTTTTTTAAAAAAAAAACATACTATAGCTTCATCTATACCTTCAGCAAACATCCATGTAATGGTTGGTTCTGGATAACCTTCAGCTTTACAATAAAAAGAAACATCAATTCCTTTCTTAACAGTTTGACTTGTGGCTTCAGTAATCCATTTTGGAGGCACTTAAAAAAAGAGAAAAATTTTCTTACAAGTTATTTGTAGCCACATGCAATAGAAATCAAAGTTTTATGAGAGTATTGTTAACCTAAATTTTTTTTTAGCTTTAGGTTAAGATAAAAATTGTATCGAGCAGTGACTATGAAATCCAATTTCAGAATCTAATATTGCATTATCTACGTTCTACATTGGATTGTTTAAATAAAGATCTTATGCATCCGATGTTAAAAAGCAAAAACAAAAGCCACGTAAAATTCCCTTAATTTTGTGCAAAATTGCACCCAACTTTCCAAAATTCCAAATTCCTGACATACACGAGTAAAATCCGCATAATATCCCACAAAACACACATACAATGTGCTGCTGCATTGCATCCTCACCCACAATTCTCCCCAAACCCATAAAAATTAATGTAATATATATAGTGCTGAATATATTTGAAGTAGATTAGAGTAATTCTTTTATATGCTTTCACAAGCTATGATAAAACGTTTCCTGACTAAATCATTAGAAAGTAATGCCCCTTTTATTGAATTTAAAAAAAAATTAATTTGAATAAAATTACCCTTGACAATAAGTTCTGCATTAAATGTGGCAATTCCAGCCTGATTTTGGGCTTTACAAGTATAATTTCCTGTGTGATCTTTCAATACTGGATCAATAGATAATACAACTGAGTATGAATCTACTTCTTTAACGTTGACTGATTCAGGTAGTTGTTTTCCATCTTTAAGCCACGTAATAGTCAACGGTAGATCCCCACGACTAACAACACAGGATACTCGTAAAAGAGAACCCTCATGATCGTCTTGAAATGTAAATGGGACAATCTTTGGGGGAACTGAAAAAATAGTATGGAAATAAAATTACCATTAACTAACAAGTTTGTTGTATGAGAAATGGATGCTGCAGAATTATGGGCTACACATGTGTAGTTGCCTGCATGTTGTCTTTGAACATTTTCAATTGTTAAAATACTTGAATAATCATCAATTAATTTTGTTTTTATATCATCAATGTAGATAAGAACTTTTCCATTTTTTAACCAATTAATATCAATTGGAAGATCTCCTTGATAAACTACACACGATATGCGAGCCAAGACTCCTTCAACCAAACCATTTTCAGGAAAGGTAAAAGGAATAATTTTGGGTGAAACTGAAACAAATAAAATTATGAATCATAAGGAAAAGTACGTTTGAAGTTTAATTTTATTTATCCATTGCCAATCAGATGTGTTCTGTGCCATGTTGTCAGAAAAACTAAACCAAAATTATCAAATAATAAAGATCAATGATTTTACCATATACCAAAAGTTGTGCTGTGTGTGAAACTGATGCTGCCTTATTGCTTGCAATACAAGTATAGTTTCCTGTGTGAGCGGAAGACACGGGATCAATGCTCAGTGAATTAGCTTGGCCATCATAATCCCGTGTTGTTATTCCCATGCTATGCGAAGCAATTTCTTGACCATCTTTAACCCATTTAAATTTTACTGGCATATCGCCTTGACTCACAGCACAAATAATATGAGCTCTCATTCCTTTAAAGAACTGATCATCTTGGAAGGCAAATGGCAGTATTTTTGGTGGAACTGAAAAACATAAGTAAAAAGATTATTACCATTAACAGCAAGGATAGATGTGAAGCTAGCAATTCCAGCATCATTATCTGCTTGGCATGAATAGTTTCCATTATGTCGGGGTGTAATAGCAGCTATAGTGAGAATGCTGGAGAATTCATCAATATCTCTAACAGTAATTCCAAAATTTGGAGGTATAGGTTTGCCATCTTTTTGCCATTGCATTCGAAGCGGCACATCTCCTTCTATCACTACACATTGAAGCCTGCCTCGACTACCCTCCTGAACTAGTTCATCTTGGAATGAAAATGGTGAAAGTTTTGGTGCAACTGAAAATAATATTAGTTCTTCTGAAATTGAAATCTAATTGGAGATAAATTAACTAAATAGTTAAATGTCTGGTGGTAAAGCTATCAATGAAATAATTATTTATTGCAAGGTGTCTGTTGCTATTTAATATATACCTAAAATATTCAGTTGCACTTGGCCTTTGATGTTTGATTGAGAGCCTGTGCTGGAACACATGTAAATACCACTGTCAACATTTTTGTCAACATTTTGAATAATTAAGGAATCATTAACAGCTTGTTTTTGATTAATTCCATTTGGTAAGATAGTTCCATCTTAAAAAGAATAAAAGATAACATCTGTTTGGCTTTCCCTTTTTCTTGTAATACAATACCTTTTTCCCATTTTATTTCTGCTTTTGGATAACCATAAATAGGGCAGTTCAAAATTGCTGTCTTCCCACTAACTGCGAATGATGGTGGCTGTGATCGCGCTCCAATGGGACCTACAAATTATAATTTGTTAAAATTAATGTTAATTTTATTGTGTAATTATTATTACTATTTTTACCATTTATATTAATTCGAGACCAATGAAAATCTTTTCCTGCTTTATTTTCAGCCAAACACTTGTATATACCACCATCAGTAGTTTTGGTGTTTTTAATTACTAACTTAGATATAATATTATTATTTTTGTCACTATGCTTTTCAATTGCAATTTTTTCTGTTGATATTAGTTCAGTGTCATCTAAAAACCATCTTATTGCTGGCAATGGATTTCCTTTGGCAACACACTTTAGCTTAAGGACTTCTCCTGGATTTTTAATGGCTGTTAGGAACTTGTCTACAATAATTGGTGGAATATCTAAAAGATAAAAATTTTAAGTTAAAGAAAAAGAAACATTTCTTAATCCTTCAGCTTTTACCTCCAAGTATTAACGCAGCACTTGCACAGGCTTCTTCAAATTCATTCTTAATACAACATTGATAAATCCCTTTATCATCTACAGATACATCATGCACAAAAATGGTTGCATTATCATTTTTTAAATACATCTGATTGTTGAAAGAAAGTAATTGCCCATTTTTCAGCCAAGTCATTGATTGTAATGGATATCCTTTTGCTTTGCATGCAAGAGATGTTGGTTTTCCTACATCGGCCACAACTGAATCAAATTCCATTGCAACAGAAATAGTTTCTGAAATTTTATTACTCAGTTTTATCAAGTTCCTTTTTATAACTACTTCTTCAGCTGACAATACCTGTTATGATTAATTCCGTATCCACACTGTCCTGGCCTGCTAAGTTTGAAGCAATACATCTGTGAGTTCCACTATCTGACGGCAATACATTTCGTATAATCAAAGAACCAGAAATTTGTGTTTGTCTCTTAGCCAAACTTCCTTCAACCTTCTCTCCATTAACACTTTTCCATCTAGTAAACGTAAAAATATAAAGCACAACTTAACTAATAGTTCGATTATCTGTACTTTAATTCAGCTGGTGGATTTGCCTGAACTTCACATGGCAAAATTACTGTTTGTCCTACTTTTGCTGTAACTATATTTCTAGATAAAATTATTTTTGGAGGTACATTTCCTTGAGGTTCTGCAAACAATTTTAAAATGTCAATATTAAATGCTACAGTAAATGACTTTTTATCGTAATTTTACTGTACCTGTGACAATCAATTTTCCACTCGTTGATCGTTTCCCACTTTCTCCACTCAGTCGATTATAAGTTTGACATTGAAAAGTTGTCATGCTATCTTTCATATCAACATCGTTGACAAACAATTCTCCAGTAGGCATCAAATTATATTTCGAATCTGCTTATATAATATTGAGTTTGCATGAAATATACTGTATAGTAGAGGGTATTGTTACATATGGTATATATCTCTTACTTTTATCTATTTGCATTGATTTTATTACAACCACCGAATCTCTAATCCATGCAGTAACATTAACGTATGAAGTCATAAATGTGGGCACATGACATCGCATAACTGCCGAATTTCCCAACATTGCATAAACATCATAGACATATATCTCGTATGGTTGAAGAACAACTAGGTATGTAAATATTAATCAATCTTATAGTTATAATTAAAAATTAAGATAAATAATATAATTAATAAAGGTAAAATAAAATACCTGCTTTAACATGAATGTCGTGACTGACAATGATTCCAAATGAATTTATGGCAGTGCATTTATAAACTGTTGCATGAACATCTTGGCGAAATGTTTCAGCCGAAAAGGGTTGAAAGACGAGATTTCCTTCATCTACTTTGAGGAGATCATTTATACTGTTCACAGGATTCCCATCTTTCAAATACCAATTGATTTTGGCATTAGCTTGATCGGTCTTGCATTTAAGTGTTGTGCCAGTGGAATTTGAAAACTCCACAACTGAAGGCGGAAGTTCAGTAAAACGTGGAACTATATTGTTGTCGCCTAAACGATAATATAAACCCAATGTTTAATGAAGGTTAATTTTAATTTATTTCGTAAGGATTATCTTTTTCTTTTTATTTTTAAAAAAAAAAAAATCCCTTTCTAATACTATAATAAAGTTAATTTTTGAAAAGCGCTCTTAAACATTTAAAATTCCAATTGGCCGTTATACTGCTAGCCTTTTACGAGACTCCAAATATTGGCGCCACCTACCTTGAGTTGTTGAAGGAAAGAGGAGCAAAAAGCCTAGCAACATGCTCCAGTCTAAACTCACTGTCGCTCCCATCGTAGTATGCTCCGTATTGTAAGTGATCCACTTCCTTAATTTCTCTTGATATTTAATATCTGTAATCACTGCACTATTATCCGCAAATCTCTATAAAGCAGCAATCACAGTTTAACTGGTGAGTCAATAACAAAAGAATTGACCAGACCTTGTGCAAGGTGATACCCTACAATGTAGGAATGGACTTACCCAGTTCTTCCAATGGCAAGAGGTATATGTCAAAGCACATGGGTAGAACTTGCGTTATTTGGATTTTTTGTCAATATTTTTAGACCTTGGACTTGTTGTTAACCATATTTGTAATCCAGGAAAACATCCGTTTCAAGTAATAGGAAATAATTATCCATCATTATGAATATTAAGTAGTGATTAACATCTGAATTACCTAAGAACAAGTCATTGTTAATGACATCACCTATTTATAACTGAAAAGTGCAGTTAAATTTGATAAATATTTGTTGTTCAGTACGTATTTGAACTGATGACAAAATTGTTTGACCAAATTGCATCTCAGAAAAAAAACAGGTAGCAGATATACAACTTAAAAGTTGTAAATGGTGCAACAGATTTGAGTACCTTTAATGTTGCAAAAAATTATGTTGTAAAAGGTACTGAAAATGTCATTTTTACCTAAATAACAACATAGATACAACTTTTCCACAACATTTTAAGAACTTTTTCTTTCTGAGTGAGGTCGGACTGCTGGGTCATCGAGCTCATATGTCTAAGCGGGGCAAATTTCGTTGCCCCTAACATGATCACAGTCTTGGCAACGGTCATACTTTCACTTTTCACATTCCCACGGCTGTTCGTGTAAAAAATATTGATTTTTTTCTAATTCATTTTGATTATTTTTACTAATTCTGCACGTAATTTTACTCATTATGTATACAAATATGTTATCACAGATTATGTTTATGTGTATATGAAACTTGAAAATGTATCTAGTAATAAATAAAATATGTGGTTTAAGTTTTTCGTGATTATTGCATTAAAAATTCTGATTGCTTCTTGAGTTTACTTCAAATTATTTAAATCCGCTTTGATTTTACATTCACAAACACTCCAAGACTCAAAATGGCATCGGCAGCCGTGTTTGCCATCTGTTTATTTCGATTTTTTGGATATCTTCAGGTGGAACAAAAAGTAAGTTGTATTGTTATTGTCTTTGATGTTTTTTTTTTAAATAGGATCCTGATTACAAGGTTATAATTAATGTAATTTTATAGTTTCATTGCTTGAAAGAAATTTTAAAGTGATTCAAATGACTAATTTAGGTCTA
>JAQIXT010002689.1:0-10082 GCA_034700445.1 Stenotaenia linearis | reverse complement strand
AGACAACACCGAAGCAGAGGCGTTTGAGCCGGAAGAAAGAGAAGTCATCGCCGAGATATTTAATCATTGGTTCGAATTCACCCCTCCGACAGCTCCGAAAGGTAGAAATGAAACGTGGTTGTACTCCTTTTCGGACGAATATCGGGAAGTTAAAAATCTTCAAGTCAAACATCAAGCTTTCGTGAGCAGAATTCAGTTACGACAACTTTATTATCGAGTTCACTTAAATAACGAATCCAATTTGGCCGATTCGGTTGCAAAAAGATTCGAAGATGTAATAGGCGCTGCCGACCAAAACGATACTGAAGAAGCCGAACGTCTTGTTGGAGAGATTGTACGCGATTATGGCACTAACTACGCGAAAACTGTTGACGTCGGTACTATTTATGTTAAAGAAGATTACTTGCTAAAATACTTTGTAAATAAGTACATGAAGCAAAAAGACAAAATAATATCGGCATCGAAAATAGTTCTGCGTGCATGTACCGGATTCACTTGGGAGGAGAAAGTAGAACTCGATTCGTCATTGGTCAAAGAGTACAACGCAGCTATATTGGAAAAGAAGATGCGAGTCTACGGTCAACCGAATTGGGACAACGGAGTTTTACCCTCAATTTTGGTTGCCATCAACCGGTCGAGCAATTCGTTGTCAACTTTGGTAACCGAAACGAATTTTCCGGATGGAATTTCCAGTTCATTGCTACTCAAAGTGAAGAATATGGTGGACGAAGCAATTGATGAGTATTATAGGCAAGTTGTTTTGTTTGAAAAATATTTCAGTGTTCGTAGAATTTATTTTGTTGTTTTATCACAGTAAAAACACGTATTCTGGATGCACCGATCAAAGTGCAGCTAATTTCGATTACGCTGCGAATCACGATGACGGTTCTTGCAAGATTTCCACAATCGTTTTTGGTGGTGTGTTCCAGAGTTGCCAGCAACAATATCAACCTTACGGTAGTGGCGATTGCGCTGTATACGGACAAGTTATAAATAATCCACTTACTTCAACTACTTCCTGTCCAACAGGACTCCAGCAATCATCCTTATTCACGCATTTTTATTCGTATCATTACATAAATCGCCAGGGTTATGCTTGTGTAAATCTTAATTTTAGAGATTATTTGACCCTAACAACTTACTCTTGCATTTTGAATTCAACTGAATTCAGGCAGGACAGTTATCAATTTGGGGGAGTTTATTCTGCAGATGTTGTGAACATTCACACAAAGAACACAAGTTGTCCACCACTTTATGAAAGTCTGAATATTCTTGAAGGACAATTATCTATTTGTGTGAGCAGAATCAATTCCGCTGAAACGAGATTATACGAGTTGATTTTTGGAGGTTTTACTAGTTACTGGCAAGAATTCCTATGTCCAAAAGGTTATTCCAGACATTTGGCAGTGAAGTATCATGATATCAATGTCTATTATTGTCTTTTCGAACGAAACCCCATAAATCTTGATTTCGATTATGAACTCGATCGTAGATTGTAAATGATGTGAAATATTTAAATGATGTGAAATATTTTTTTGTGAATTGTTAAAATTGTTCTTATTGTTAAAACCTTGTATCTCATGAACTCTATAAGAAAAAATTATTGCCATATCGTAAATAAACGTTGCATTACAAAGTTATTTTTATTTCTTTTTATACTATTATTTACGTCATAACATTTTCTTAATTTTTTATTAAATTTTAAAAAATCTATTTATTCTTGCGCAAGTGCAGTAGCGACTGCTTATAGTAATATGACATTTTGATTTAGACATTTTTATTTTTTATCAAGCGCTATATTCTTTAAAATAAACAGTATGGCAGCTATTGAGTCTGTAAACAGATGTTTTTTTGCTAGTAATGATGTGAACGTATTCAGTATTAATAAATTAAACTATGGACAGGATAAAATGAATTATAACAACAAAGTTATGCCTTTTTATTCAAACTTTGAATTTGGAATTTTTTATTTGGTGTGCAAATTGCATTTCAAGTAAGAAGTTTGCACCAAATAGGAGAAAGGACAATGTTGTTATAGCTTTGACTACATGTAATATATAGTTTGCTAGGTGTAGAATGAATAGAATATAGAATCGCTGTTAACTGACTAATTTGGCATGACCATACTTCAAACACTGGCCACGTCATACTTCATTCGCGAGCTGAAGGGGAAACCGGGAAAGGGTATTATTTGGGTCGTCAGTAGCTAAAATGTACAGTGCAAAGTAATCAAACCAAGTGTTAAATTTAATTTGCCAATTTTTATGGTAAAGAAATTATCACAATGATTAAAATTGATTCAAAAAAATTAAATTATATTCAGAATATCCTTTTAGTGAATTCTTGTTATTGTAATTTCTCAGAATATTATACTGTATTAGACAATGTAATTTTTACAAACCCTTATAAATGTGCAAAAATTGACTCCTCACTGTCGAATATTTAATATTAAAATTTATCATTTACTCTTTGAATGCTAACTAATCATTTTGTTAATCTTTCTCCGTATTTACTACACCTTGCAAAGATACCGATATTTCTCACAGCACCGCTATTTCTCACGAATAAATTTGCAGTTACATCAGTATTTAATCACTTCGATTACGTCTGCACATATAAATACAACCAACACACATTAATTTAAACCTCTGTCTCAATAGAACACCATGTTTCTCGCCACTCAACTTCAATTTTTACTTACAATTTTACTATTAATTAGTATTTATCGTGCAAATGCGGCTTGTCCTAACGTTCCAAAGTTGAACGTTTTGCCCGGAATTGGATGGGATGGACTCACAAACAACGTCACGAAACAACTGATGAAATTGTCGTACGACGAATGCAAGTTAACGAGCGATGGACGATACCTAATACCGGACAACACCGAAGCAGAGGCGTTTCAGCCGGAAGAAAGAGAAGTCATCGCCGAGATATTTAATCATTGGTTCGAATACAACCCTCCGACAGCTCCGAAAAGCAGAAGTGAAACGTGGTTGTACTCCTTTTCGGACGAATATCGCGAAGTTAAAAATCGTCAAATTAAACATCAAGCTTTTGTGAGCAGAACTCAATTGCGACAACTGTTTTATCGAATTCAAATGAAAAACGACTCCATTTTGGCGGATTCAGTTGCAAAACGATTCGAGGATGTAATAGACGCTGTCACCCAAAGTCGAGCGGAAGAAGCCGAACGTCTTGTGAGAGAGATCGTACGCGACTTCGGTACTAATTTCGCGAGAACTGTAGAGGTTGGTACTATTTACGCTATAGAAGATTACTTGCCAAAATTCTTTGAAAATAAGTATGTGAACCAAAAAGATGAAATCATATCGGCATCGAAAATAGCTCTGCGTGAATGTACCGGATTAGATTGGAAGGAAAAAGAACTCAATTCGTCGTTGGTCGAGGACTACAACGCCGCTCTATTAGAAAGGAAGACTCGAATCTTTGGTCAAGTAAATTGGGACAACGAAATTAGGCCAGCAATTATGGTTACCATCGACCGGTCGAGCGATTCGTTGTCGAGTTTGGTGACTGAAACAAATTTCTCACATGAAATTTCATTGCTACTCAAAGTGAAGAATATGATAGATGAAGCAATCGAACAATATTACAGGTAAGTTGTTTGTTTAAAAAATATTTCAGTTTTTTTTCAAATTGATTTTCTTATATTGTCGCAGGAAAAATACGCATTCTGGATGCACCGATCAGAGTGCAGCAAATTTTGATCATGCTGCGAATTACGATGACGGTTCTTGCAGGATTTCCACAATCGTTTTTGGTGGTGCTTTTCAGGACTGCCAGCAGCAACCTCAATTTTTAACTAGCGGAGATTGTGCTAAAAACAAGAAATTTGTAAACAATCCACTTACTTCAACTACTTCATGTCCTACAGGATTCCAGCAGTCACCCTTGTTCAAGCATTTCAGCTTATATTCGTTTGTCGGTCCCAGTGGTTATGCATGTGGTTATTCTTATAGCGATTATTTCAATCTAACAACTTACTCTTGCATTTTAAATTCAACTGAATTCAAGCAGGACAGCTATCAATTTGGAGGACTTTATTCTGCAGATGTTGTGAACATTCACACAAAGGCCAAAAGTTGTCCACCACTTTACGAAAGTCTACAAATTCTTGAAGGGCAATTAACTATTTGTGTGAGCAGAATCAATTCCGTTCACTCGGCATTGTACGATGGAGGTTTTGGAGGTCTTACTAGTTATTGGCAAGAATTCCTTTGTCCAAAAGGTTATTCCAGACATTTGGCAGTAAAGTATCAAAATATCAATGTCTATTATTGTCTTTTCGAACGAAACCCTGTAAATTTTGATTTCGATCATGAAATCGACCGTAGCTTGTAATGATATGAAATATTTAGTGAACTATTAAACTTGTTCTCATTCTTAAAAACAGTTTACTGTTTGCTTGTGAAATGTGTAACAAAAATTATTTTCATACATTAAATAAACAGTACATCACAAATTCAATTTTCATTTCATTCTAAACTATTGTTTAGTCGTGGTACATCATTTTCCAACTCAAATTATTATTCTTAAGAATAAGAAGCAGCAGGGACCAATGAGCATATCCCCTATGTACATGTAGACAAGTCATGACCAGCTGCTTTATGCCACCCCAGGACACAGAATGTCTTAATCCAACCCTAGTTGTGCATATGACATTTTAATACTAAATTAACCTCATACACAAAAAATTAGAAAATCAACAAAACAAAATAAATTAAAAATGGCTTTGCTTAATTTTTCATAAACAATAATCAAGAGTTAATATTCTTGCAGATTAATTTGTTTACAATTCAATTTCAGACAAAGAATTTCAGTAATTGTTTGTCACTTTCTATTTTGACAAATGTCCAGTCCAGACTCTTGCTTTGTCTTTTTGATTTGTCATTAAGTCTATGGCTACATGCTTTTACTCTTTATTTCTTCTCTTCCTTTCTTTGTCTTATCACCCACAGCTGTCTCTTTCTTTTTTCCAACCATCCTGTCTGCAACAACATTTGGTTCTGTCACCTATAATTGACTTTCCTTTTTACTATTTCCCATACAATTTTGCTTTATCCTTTTTTTCCTCTATCAAAGTTTTTCAACATCATTTCTCCTTTTACTCTTTCTTATTTGTTGCATCGATTTTCAGCAGAAGAGGATTTTTAAAATAATTTTAGTTTTTCTTGTTCCGAAGGAAAATTAGTGACAATCTAATTAAAAAAGGTGCAAATAAAGGGTGATGTAGCTTAATTAAACAAGGTGAATGTGAGATTAATGTGGAATTTGGAAAATAATTAAAAATTAATGATGAGTTAGTGCAGGGAAGCTTGAAGAAAGTCAAACAGTTTTTTTTGTAAGTTAAAGGTTGGGTTTCTTTTGATGTTTACCAAACTAGTCAAATGTTTGGTTTCTAAAAAACAGGGTGTGACCAGGAAAGGTGGCTTGTGACCAAGGTTTTAGGTGGTAAAGAGATAATTTGATTGTAGACAATTTTTATGAGTTTGAATTTCAACAATGTGTGCTTTAGGCATTGTGTTTAAATATATAGAACTGCATAAGTTCACAGTAACAACTTACACTGAAGATATAGAAACGTACAAAATGATGAAGATACTATCAGCTGTATTTTGTTTCTTTGAATTTGTTACAAATTGCAAAAATTATCTTATTCCAAAGTTGATGCAAAAAGTTTTCATTTAAAACAAAGTTATTACATACTAACTTACAATAAGGTTAAAAAGTTAAATTTCCAAAGTATTCATGGCACTTGTGCTGCCGGCAAGTTTTGCTTAAGTACATTCCTACATCTGCCAGGACAGTTATAATGCTAAAAGCTAGTAGTGAACATAAAAAGAAAACAACTACAGCACTTCCATTAATGGGTGTTTGTTATGAATAAAGTAAAGTACATATACATATGGTTGGTCTGTTGATTTCAGTGTACATCACAATCTTTAACAAATTTTAACAAATTTTATCTTATTAGGTCTTATCTACTGACAAATCATACATATGAATAAATTTTTTTAAGTAATTTTTATAAACTTAACTTTATATACATTTTCATTTTCATTTTTAATTAAATGAGAATTAATGGTGAAAAAACTTAATTTCTCTATCTAAAAACCAGAACAATATACCAAACCCCCATTAAACTCCCTTTCTGGTTGATGTCATTAAAAACATCATTTGAGCAATTACTTTGAAATTCCACTTATCACTCACAGACCATCAATCACAAACCTAATTTACCCAAACTTACAACTCCAAATTTGCAAATCTTTACCTCGGAGACGCCCACACTTTAATTGTTTAACCCTTTATTTCCCCAACTATCAACCGTACATCAAACGAAGTGTCAAGTGCTCTTCATTTCCCAAGGATCCTCGGCCATAACAGCCAAGTTTGTGGTCGTTGTCACGCAACTCACGACCCGCCTTCTACATGGCTGGCTTCTAAGGGGGTAAATACGGAAGTTAATCCTTTAACGTAACCCTGTCAGTCAAGAGAATACGAAAAGAATTGGCAGAGCAGAGGCAAAGACAGCAATCACGTGTGCCAATTCGATTTTTTCTACTCTTTCTCTTCCTTTTTGTATGAGGTGAAGGTTGAGATTTGCTCTATTTGGCTTTTCAAAAGGAAACGGATGAACAGATGGACGTCGGGTGCAGTGGCAGTTCTTTCGCAACGTCATTAGCTCGTGGAAATTGATGGTTCTCACTGTGGCTTCAACGGAGCAGTGGAGCGAAACGTTAGCAGCTATAGAAGCTGATTTACACAGGGGATTGAGTCGATTCGATGAATCCAATATGCTCTTTTGGCCCCGAAATTGGTGGGTGAATGAATCGAGAGAAGTAAATGTCGGTTCGGTGTGTTCGTTTCGAGTTGAGCGTTTATTTGCGTAAGGTGGGTTTGGTTGTGTAAGAGGTAGGATTGTTTTGGGAATGGTAAATGGCGAGGTTTTCTTGCAAAGTTGTGGTGTTTGTTGTGTTTGTTTCATTGAAATCTTAATTACTTAGAATAGGATATCAGCTGGTGAAACTTTCTATAATGGCGGATTTAGCAACCGTTAGATCATTGGATTCAAGCTTTAGCATCGAGCCAATTGTGGTAAAAATAGAGCCCAGACATCGACTTCTGCTGTTTGTTGGTCTGACAGAAATAACCTGGATCTCGACTAATCGGAGATCTCTACAAGATGATTTAAAGATAAAGGTTTGTAATTAATCCGAGATCTCTGCAAGGCTTTTGAGAATCTGGAGAACTGGAGTCACAGCATTTAAAAGAAAAAAGAATTGAAGGTGAAAAGAATCCTGAGATTGCAGTGGAATTTTGTTTAGATTTTCACTGAGTTGATTTACAGTATCACTATGTAAGAAGCATCAGTGTCTAAACTTGGCATTAATACTTCTAAATGCACTGTTCAGGCTAAAACTAAAGTAGATTACTATACTTTGATGCTTCACATGTGTAAGATGAGCACAAGTGGACTTGCCTAGAGTGGAATTTGGAGCAGAGTTAAAGGCTCTCATGTTGTAGAGCAGAGCTGGAAAGGAGCCATTCCAAAATTTGCTTATTTCAAAAATGTTAATTGATGCAAAATCTGAAACGATGATTTGTCTATAAAAAATTGATTTAGTTAGGAAGTTATAATCATCATATTGTATCAGCTACCTTAGTTTTTCTTGGAGAAAACAATTTTTTCTTTTAATTTTAATGAATTTATCATTTGATTTAAAAATTTAAAATTCATTTAAAACAAAGTGACAGAACAGATTAATGACTCAAGAACTGCATCAACAGCCATTTAGTTATAACTTTCAGTTTTGTGAATAAAACATCGTTGTATGTTTAGCTTGTGTAAACGGAATATTTCTATAACATAAATAACGTGGGCAACGGCAAACACGAGATGCAAAACTACAGAAGAGAAGACAACATCGATGATATGAGGTACGGAAGCCCAAAAGACTCACTCATTTATTGATTCTTTCAACAACTAGAAACAATAATAGAAAATTTCCATCCACAATAGAAAAAACAGAGATCTCGATCTCGATCGAGAAAAATCACACTCGAGAAGGAGAATTTCTCGACTCGCCAGTAACAATTTACGACCATAATAAAATCGCTGAAAGGTGGTTTAAAACAGCTGACAAAAATTTTTTTCGCACACATTAGCCATTTTACGATCCCACTTTTACTTTTATAGTTTAATTCCAGCTAATATAAACTTTTATTTTCATTTGAAGCAACTATTTAAGCCTTAATCACTGACATTCTAAGCAGTTGCATTGAAAACCTCGAGTTTTGACTTTTATGTGAAAATCAATAAATGGAAAATACAATAAAACGATAAAAAACAAATGTGTGAAACGAGTTTAAATGAAATTTATTAGTTACGGGATTCGGTTGAAAGAGAAGTCACGGAATGTTGTCGATTGATTAAAGGGTAGACCGGTTGGGTAACAGAAAAACAAAGTTATTCGACGAGCGACTGAGTGCACATATAAAAATGTGGAAGGTATTTGTAGAGCACGATTGTTATTCTGTGGATGGACCTTTTTCCAAAATACCAGCTTCTGGCGATGAGGGGAAGAACAATTGTAGACCGAGAAGAATCTAAAAGCGTCTGTGGACTACAAAACGCGTTCGAATTAAAGTAGACGGGAAATTTTTCAAAGTTTCAATCCGGAATTTAATTTAAATTTAGATCTGACATTGTCTTCGGTTTCCATTTTTCATTTTTAAGGGGATGTTGGGTGATATTTATGAAATATCTGCATTTTTTTGTATTAATGATAAAAATCTGATATTTTTTAATTTTTAGTTTATTTATATAAAATTTATTTTATTGAATTTCAGGTTTAGTATAATTATTTTATGAAGTATTGCATATTCAAATACTTTAATGCAAGACTAGTACAAGACTGATTGTAGTTTTCAAGGTTTCTAAGAGGATTCCTAACTCTTTTGGAACACAAAAATGAAAGAATGTTAATAAATAACAATAAACATTTGATCAATTTCATTGCCAATTGATATTAATAGAAACTGAGCCCAGTAACTGGTACAGTTTTTATATATTAATTTTAAAATCGATTTGGAGGTTTTAACTGTTTTTTATTTTTTTATTTTATTAAATAAGTTTGTGGTTAAGCTCGAATTTTCTGTTTGTGCTGTCAATATATTGACAACTTGAAATGTTAATTCAATTTTTCTAACGTATTATAAGGTTTGAATTTGACTTTATGCCATAAAAAATTAAATTTAGCTTTGAACATCAAATCCTGACTCAATTTACAAATACCCATATTTTAATGTTGCATTACAATTCTAAAAGTCTTTAGGGAGTGATAATTAAACTATTTAGGAAAAAAAAATAAAAAATAAAAATAATATAAAATTCATCAACTAAAAAAAATTAAATTTTTTTAATATAACATTATAATTGATGTGTGATATCAGCTTTATTATCCCAGGGCACCTTCATAAGCCATCCTTGCTTAAATATGGGTATTTATCTATTGGAAATTCTTTGGTCAATAACCCACAAATCATCCAACTGTATACTATTGTGCCTCATGTTACAACATGTTTCTCATCGATTTATCTTCCAATATCTATTTTTATAACTTCTATAACTTATATTTTTCTGATTTAATTTGTGAGTATGTCTGAGATTAAACATTTAGTGATTTTTTTCTTAAAAGAACTTCCCTGCCATACTCTGAATTGATAATGAATTAATTAATGAAAAGTCTGGGATAATTGGGGATTTTAAGCTCATTAATATTCAAGTAAATCATATTCATGCTTAATCAGCATGAATTATTTAAATTTTACTAAGAAATTTGTTATTAATTTAAGAATGCTATTATTCTAATTCATTTGTGAGAACAATTGTTAAAGAGATAGGCAATTGTTGAATGTGCATTAATGGCATTAAAACAACAATTTGTAAAGACAAATATGGTAATATAATAAAGGATTAAGTGTAGGGTATGGATTTTTCGGGTGGAAAAAAACTTGAAAATCGGGGGGTAGAAATCGGGTGTTTGAAATTTTTTTCA
>JAQIXT010002688.1:0-10090 GCA_034700445.1 Stenotaenia linearis | reverse complement strand
AAAGATGGCGTCTATACACTGAGGTTTCCGTGGAATCCAGAAACGCTTAATTAATGTGTAGTTATTAGCTTCATCACTCGTTTGGATTTCGGTACTGGCAAAATAACTTAGATTTAGATCAAAATAGTTTAGATTTAAGCCTAAATAGCTTAGATTCAGCCCAAAATATCTTAGATTTTAGCTAAAACAGCTTAAATTTTTATCAAAATTTCTAATTTTATCACTAAAATACAAAAATTATCTAATTGTTGGCCAAAAATTCTGAAATTGAACAAAATTTGAACAAAATGACAAAATTTTGAACAAAATGACAAAATTTTGAACAAAATCACAAAATTTTAAATAAAATCACAAAATTATGAACAAAGTCTTGAAATTATGTTATGGTTTTAAATTTGAGTATTTATTACATGTCCCGATTCCACAGAATTCCCAGGACTTTTGAAATACAGTGTCTCGAGTCCTGGAAAATGACGATGACGTCATTTACATCATTAAAAATCCATTCGATATTTTCGAGTGTAGAAGTGAATCCATGAGATATAAATTCATCCTTTATAACAGCAAACAACCTACTGAAGGATGTGTAACCTAATAACTCTGTATGTCGAAGATCTGATTTTAAAAGATCTAAGTATCCTTTCGGAGTTACTGATGTAGAAGTTATGTTGAGATATTCGATCTTTGTGCAACATAAATTAGCGTTATTAAATCAAGAATGTGGTAATAATAACAACCAACGATGGCAGAATTCTTGGAAAATTGTAATCCACATAATACATCAACATTTGATCCGATCTCAGAGATCTGAATTTCCGGTCACCCACACGAAATGGAATTGTGATTTTGTGATTTTTTTCGGCCATACTTTGTTTGAAATTTTGAAATAGAAATTCAACTAAATTAAAATTAATGAAAATTCTAATGTCTCTAAACCTAAAGTTTATTATTAAGTTACCACAACTAAAGTGTAGTCATGAGTACCGTAAAAGGATTGTTGTCTTTTTAACAATAATGAAAAGAAATTATCCAGGATCTTTTTTCGACAGTAGCAGTCAAGGAGTGAACACAAAAGGATGTAACTACTGCATTTACTGTGTAATATTTGCTTGATAATCAAGGTTTACGTATTTTAGAGCATTATACATTCGTGGTATGTAAAATTTGCAACAAAATAAAGCGACGAAGATGCAATAATAACATCTATTGGCTTTTAAGCCTTCACATTTCGGTTCCACCAATTTTTCTGTTTTCGTGCATACGTTTGGCCTTCCTTTAGGCTTGGGTAAGGACATTCCGTATTTGAAGCTTGAAAGCTGCAATTACTGTTTATTTATGTATTTGAGGAATCTGACGCTGCTGTCTGTTACGTGTGGAATGGATTTTTAGCAAAACAACTTCCTTTCAACTGCTTTACCCCCAATCCAACAGCCGCGGGGCCCTCACCTTTCACCTCTGAACCACTGAAGCAATCATAGGGAGGAACTGAAATACAACAGCTCAAGTGCAGGTTTCTTTGACGTGATAAAACCTTCTTTTTGTTTTAAAAAATTTTTTATTAGTGGTTTAAATTATTATTTTCGATTAAACGGAAGTAAATATGTCAGAAAATGATTGGAAAATGCCTCGCTTCGATCTAACTCATGGAATTCGTACGTGATAGCGCTGATGGCTTACGTGAGACTGGCGTTGTTTGTCCTCACTCGCCTATGTGGCTCTGCCGTAGGGCGAGCAATCCAGTCTACATTCGGTAGGCATCATTGCGTAATGCTGACTTTCACGAGTTCTTTTTTTTATCTTCCTACCATCAGATAAATTATGAACCTTCTCCAATTTCATTTTCAGGCCACTTTTGAGAGAACAGCAGCTGTTGATGTACCACTTAGAACAAGACGTGCCATTGGCCAATTTGCCAGACACACAAACATGCGAGTGGTATTTTACTATAAATGTCTTTTTTTCTTCTTCCCAAGAAAAGAAAGGCACGGTCGATTTTTTGCTCTGTAAGCATTGAAATTTATATTAGTTGTGAGCATCTCGCAGTTTCTAGTCGAATTGAACGCTCTGGTCACTCTTTTCCCTCCGGTCGTGGATTCGCTCAATTTTTTTACGAAATGAGTGCATTTTAATGAAAATTAAATCTTGCAAAAGTTAAACTCCATTGAATTTGTACAAATTGGTGAAAACTGAAATTGGATTTTTTTGTAATTTATCAATTTTTGTAAATTTATAAAATTGAAAAAAATTCAAATATTCAATCGAATTTACATTTCTGCATGAAATTTCTTAGAATTCTTAAAATTCAGTTTAATTTCATTGGATTCGTCAAGAATCAATCATTTTTAATAGCGAGTCGATTTAATTTAACAAAAATTAAAATAATTTAGAAAAATTAATGAAAATTTAATTGCGCAAAAATTAATTCATTTAAAAAAATTAAATGTAGAATTTATTCGATTCAATGAATTTAGAGAAAAATAATAAATAAATAAGATAAGACAAAATAAAATAAAAGAAAAGCCTGACATGCTTATATGAGAATCGTATCAGTACTTTACATTATTAGGACTGAGCTTTAATCCGCCAGGTGCAATTTGCCAGATGAGGAAAAGCAGTGGGTTGCGACTGATTACTCATGGACCCTCGTGTGATGAGTAACTGTGAATAGAGTATTTGGTTTCAAGTTTCATTTGATTGTGGGGGGTAAAAAAGGAGAAAAAAAAGTGTTTGGATGACAGGTATTAATAAATATAATAAATGGCTGGATGCAAGCTACAAAGAATAAATTGGCGCGATCGATAAGTATCTTTACAGTAATGATTAGGTAGAGTGGATGCCGCGAGCTAAGGACATGATATAGAAATTAAAGTCAAGTTTCGTACGACATGCCAAATTTTTTTAATGCAAATAATAAATTTTCAATTTTTAGTAATCGGCCACAAACGATCGATCGAAAACCGCCAAAATTCGTTTCGATTGTCAATCTTGAATGAAGATAGTTATGTGACCGGGCAAGTCCGGGTCAGGTGCTGAGCTGTCTGTTGGGATTGTCCTTCTGGAATGCACCGCAGTGGTCTCATCTGACTTCTGGGGTGGCACTTCATGACTCTTCTAAGTCACAACAAAGGTGTGGTTAGCACTTAGCACTTAAGTCACAGTTCCTTGTAGCAATGCACTGATGATTTCTTCCTTCCTGTCAGTTGTCAGTTGTCACCAATGGACTGATGGGTTGCCAGATACTCAACTCGATGGCTGCAAAAAGACTTAGAAAACAGTAAGAGCTCCTCTCAGGTCCCCTCGTTCGGGTGACGGGGAAACCGTTGTGCCAAACCCGATTGGTTAGGAGCGACGGGTCTGCTGTGCCCTAACTCAACAGTCGTGTACCGGGGCCGTCACTTAACCAACCCTCGTATTACTCTAATAGCAATCTCGGGTCCCTTGCAGCCACCAAGTCAGGTGAAACAAGTACCACATTCAGTGTCTAGCATTCAACTCCCTTCCAAATCCCTCACAAGGCATGGGTTTGGAGATTATTTATATAAATTTGGGGTGGAGCCATTGCGTATGGCTCAATCTGGAAAAGGCACGTCTCCTAAGTCTCGTGATGAGTGTCTTTTCAAGAGGCTATAGAGTGATGAAACACAATGTTTGAACTTGGGTGGGCAATTAATTAATTATGGGTTCAACCATCACAATTATTACGCAATTATAACGATGGAATAGTTTTGATGAATTGGTGTTGCTTTACGACCAGATTGGTCGGATTTGACATGGATACATAAGTTTTTCATTACTTGATGTTCAGACATTTTTAACTGTTCAGCTAACTCATGAACTTTCAACCGTTTAGACTTAAGATCTTTGGCTATGTATGGATTGTTTTTAAACAAATCGTCAAGTACTGTTTCTTGTGTTTTGTTTAATTTCATGTGGGATCTGGGCTCTAAGGTGCTGCAAGAAAAATTAAGGAAATTTTCTGTTTTACATTGTTTCACATTAGTATTTACTCAGGATAACATTTGGCGTGTTGTCGCCTGAATATTTTCGTCTGACACCTTCGACAGCAGACGTGTCTTTGCATTTTCTGTCATTGCATAAAATTTACTCTTTGTCACTTCCGACAAATTGTGCCATGTATCCGCGGTACCGCGGTGCCTTTTCTTGTCTGGTTTGCTGCTAGTTTTCATGACAGTGTTTTTCATCTTTCTAATTGATTTTGTGCTGCACTTTCTGTATTCCGCTCTGTTTGCTATAGACATGAAATTCAATGATTCATGAACTTCCAATTCATAAACCTCCAACGATTCATGAACTTCCAATTCATGAACCTCCAACGATTCATGAAATTTCACTTCCGACAAATTGTGCCATGTATCGGCACATTTTCTACAAAAGTAAAAAAAAATCATTATTAATATACCAAACCTATATCTAACCTACTCACTCTTTAACCTACACACACTTTAAAACAATTTAAACACTGTAAATACTTTTATAAATTATTAGCAAACCAATTTTCTTAAATTTAACTTTAATATTTAACTTTAACTTAACCATATCTAACCTACTCACCCACCTTGATTCAATTTTGAATTCTAATTTCTTCTATGGTCATCAGTTTCTTTAGTCATCGGCACTTGATGGATGGAGGTCCGCCTCCTGTTTGCTCTTGTGATAATGTTGAGATGAGTTTGCATCACCTCCTTTTGGACTGCTCTATTTATCGGCATTTCAGTTGTCAGTGTTTTGGTTGTGATGTTTTGCAGTCTTTGGACATTATAAATGATTTTGCTGACCTTGCGCCAGAATGTATTGCCACACGTTCTGGTGATGTAGTCGTTCGTTTCTTGACCTATCAAAATGTTCTATCGTGTTCTCACCATCCTTATGTTCTTTGCAACATGTCAAAACCAACCATGTGTGTTGTGGATAACAAAATGAGCACACGAGCATTTTTCTGAAAACAGAAAAGGTTAACAATATTTATTTCACCAAACCAAAAGAGGAGGCCAGTTGATAGTCTTACAATTAATAGGAATACAATGAACATAAAATGAGATGTGTATAGAAGCGTGATGTGTTGATGTTAAAAATATGATCATATCCAAAATATTCTCAGACTAATATTTAATGTTGTGATATCTTCCAAAGGCAGAGAGAGTGTATGCACAACTGATTCCTCCTGTTCTGAAACCATCACATGATCTGATATAAAAAAATTTATTTTATTTTATTTTATTTTTATAAGTTTTTCATCTTTCTAATTGATTTTGTGCTGCACTTTCTGTATTCCGCTCTGTTTGCTATAGACATGAAATTCAATGATTCATGAACTTCCAATTCATAAACCTCCAACGATTCATGAACTTCCAATTCATGAACCTCCAACGATTCATGAAATTTCACTTCCGACAAATTGTGCCATGTATCGGCGCATTTTCTACAAAAGTAAAAAAAATCGTTATTAATATACCAAACCTATATCTAACCTACTCACCCACCATGATTCAATTTTGAATTCTAATTTCTTCTTTGGTTTTTTTTTTATCTTGTAAATACCATCTCACGGAAAATGAGTATGGATTTGGCGGTTTACCGCGGCACCTTTTCTTGTCTGGTATGTTGTTAGTTTTCACGACTGTTTTTAGTCTTTCTAATTGATTTTATGCTGTGTATTCTGCATTCCGCTTGTGGTGATTCCGATCACCGTGTCTGTCTTTTGGCCTGGCCACGCCCTCCACCAACCTCCCCTCCTCCTGGTCCTCCTGGATACTTCACTTAATGTGATGCTAAATACTTGTAGAGCTCTGGTGCCTTCGATTGGGTTGGGTTCACTGTTTTGCTTTTCCTCTTATTGGTTTTTTTGCCACGGCCCTTCTCCTGCCTGGCTTTCTTTTGAATTCTCGGTTTTTATTGTCTTGGTTGTCCCTGACTTCATTCAGAGGTATTGACTTGTGTGAAGATGATTAATGAATTGTGTAAGAATTTTGACTTGTATGAAAATATTGTATTGTGTACTGTTTTTGCATTGTGGCAGGTCGCGTATGGCTATTGTAGCCGCTTGCGACCTAAAGCAGTACCTATCCATCCATCCATCCACTAACCACCCATTTAGGCAAGCCAACAGTGGGAGTTGGGTGGATAATGGACTTGACCGAATGTTACGCCACCGAGTCGATCTGGGGAAGCATGAGCCCCAGATCCCCAGATCGGGGACTTGGATAAAAACTTTTGTCTAAATAACTCAGCATATTTTAGTCCTGAGTTCTGAGTCACCACTTTTCTTGTGAAACATTCTTTTCACAAGAAATTCATCTTTGTACACTATGCTTGGTGTAGACAGATATTTGCGTTCGTTTAATTTGGCAACCATCAAATTAAACCTTTATCTTTTATAATATAAGTCTTTGTGGGAATTACCCCCATAAGAGCATTTCAATCGCGATCCACCTGGATGTTTACTATTCCTTATTTACCCTAGACAAATAAAGCCTGTATTAATTTTAGTTATTTTACTGTATTATTTTATTTAACCGTTATTTGTAACACAGACAAAAGTTGTGTTGTCATGGCAACCCTGGGAGACGTCCCGAGGATGAGACATGTGCTGTGCCCAAGGCATTAAGCCCCAGACACAGCTCTCCCCTCTTTTAGTTTGCAAACTGTCTGTGATATTTAATATTTAAGTATTTTGTTGTTCATTCTATTTAATTCCATAAATCAATATATAGTTATTGTAAAATTCACGAATAAAGTTGATTGTTATATTTTAAATACAATTCACGCCTCATTATTTATTAATCTAATTGGGATTGCAACACGTGTGGGTCTCTCCGGGATAGATTATTAGTTTTAAAATTATCACAAGCAGTTTTCTCATTTTGGAATGTCTCAAACTAACCAAAATAGAAATCGTAAATGGGGAGCTGACCATGGACGAATTTCCTCAAGCTGTACGAGAAATGGAACCTCATATGGAAATTCAGAATCGGATGGAATAACCGATCTTGGTTTGAATTTGGAAATGAATAATCCAAATATATCGGAAGTAGAGGAATTAAGATGAAGTATTTAGCTTTTTACCTCATTGCGTACAAAGTAGACTTGGTTCATCGCGTCGAGGACAAAGTGAGATCGGATTTATGCCAATTTCAATGAAAAACTCGAATCACTCAGAAAAACATCGCTCGGAAAACATTTTCCGAGGTTGGAAAAACCAAAATTGTTTTGGCAGTTCAGAACACGAATTTTGATTGGGAAATGAGTTTTTTATAAATCTTCACAAATCGTTTGTTGGTCCTACATCCAGTCGTACTTCGCATCAACTTGAAATACTTCGATAGCAACACTCGATTTTCTCACTTCCAAATGGGCAATGAAACTAAAATTCAAATACAAAATTGAAAAAAAAATATAAATACTTTAATCAATTTGTACAAACATTAACTTTTTACTCTGACACTTTGCAGCAGCAATTCTGTTTTTTTGTGTGTTTTCTCTCTAATCTTAACGCATTTTGCATTTCAATACCATGTCCACTATTGAAATAATCGAAATTTTGCTCTATTTGTGTTACAGTAGCTTCAGTAAAAGATGCCAGTAGTCCGTCGGCCCAGTCGGAAAGATCAGGCAAAAAGTTATGGTCCGTTTGCAGCATTGCGTCTAGTTCCGGTGTCGACATCTTAATTGTAGCCATACCCGGTGTTTTTAATCCAGTCGTTTGTGGGTTTTCCTCTTTGAGGCATGTGAAATCTAGCTTTAGTCCCCCAGGATACTTCACTCCTTGTGTGATGCTGATGCTAAACGAGAGCTTCATATCTCCAATGTTTTTAAGGTCACGGCCCGTGACCTTAAAAAAACAACCCGTGACTCACGGGTTGTTTTTTTTCTGGTTGTTGATAAAAAAAAATTCGCCACCACAAGGTGCTGCTAGGAGTTGAGGTGGTACAAGACCACGCTCTATGAGGTGCTGGGATAAGTAGTTGACGTGCAGCAACGAGTGCGATTAAAATGAACTTATTATACGACTTTTGTTAAGTCGGTTTCAATTGTCAAGTTAAAAACATGAAAGTTTTAAATTTTGTTTTGATAGTCCTAACACATAAGGTGGTGTAATTCCATCACCTTCCATACCCTGTTGAATTCCATTATATCCACGATGCTTAGTGGTACAGTCCTGGCCAAAAAAATTGTTGCATGCCTAGTGCTGCACAGCACTGGGTTTTCTCATCTTACATTCTCAATATAACATAAAAATTCAATATTGATAATAGTTTCAGACAAGATGGTTCGAAGTAATAGAAGGCACCAATGATGATGACAAGGTACACCCGGGTCTTCACATAATTTTCTACTTCTCCCTCCCCGAAGGATCTTGTAGGTAGGATGTAACCATAACACACAGTGAAAAAATATGAAATCCAAAAAAAAACAATTTCATTAAATTTTGATTAGTAAATTTTTTATTTGCAAATCACAAAAATATTTAACGATGTGATAAGTGCACATCTAAATTGTTTTCTTGAATATACTTGTCTAGACTAAGCCACGATTTTGAGTCGATTTGCATACACCAGGACACTTCCATATATTTCAAGGGAATTTCAGAGCTTAAAAGTCGTAACAATGAACTCGATGTGATTGCATTACACAGGACCAGTTGCAAACTATCCAATTTTGGTAAAGCATTTACAGCCACCAATTCTGTAACCAACGCATCATTAAAACAATAACAGCAGACAACATTCAATTCATCTAAATGTTTACATCTTAGGAACAGTTTTAGTAGTAAATGTCGGGACATTGAGCGTAATTTGAGCGTGTGAATGTTTGGTAAGTTGCTAAACAACATGGTCAGACATTCGGACGAGATTTCATGGCAATTAGATAAATCTAAGATTGCCATTCTTTTGCATTTTATGAGGGTTTTTGTTATTATTTCATTCGGTGGCGTGGAAAATGAATCTAAGGAGTACAGTTTTCTCGTGTGTGCGTTTAGAAAGACGTCCGGGTTTAAACTTTGCTCGCGTTCTTCTTCACTTTGTTCGTAAAATGTGTAGAAGTCGTTAATAAGTGAAATTGGGAGATCACAAAGGTGATTTTTAGTTAAATCGACTTTGGTAGAAATTGTGTTGAAACAAAGATTTGTCAAACTGAGAACTGGTTTTCTGGATGGCATCTTCGGTGAACTTATAATTTATACAAGTATTATTATTATTATTAACGATTTTCGGATATCGTAAATGCTCAGCAATGTATCTCGTTAAATATGTTGAAATTGACCATCGATAGATTCCTTATATATATTCCACGTGGACTAGCACCCATGATGGTCACGTGATACAAAATCACGTGTCTTTGTTCATAAACATTGCAATCGTTTTGCAATGGCGTACTCAACATTCTTCGTAAATTAGCGTTATTAAATCAAGATTCAAGAATGTGGGAATAATGACAACCAACGATGGCAGAATTCTTGGAAAATTGTAATCCACATAATAAGTCAACATTTGATCCGATCTCGGAGGTCTGAATTTCCGGTCACCCACACGAAATGGAATTGTGATTTATTTCCAAAATGTAATACAAATACAGTAGAAATTTCTTGACCGACTGTTCAATTTCCGTAGAATTGGCCAAAGTTGGTACGTTGAGTGGATCTAGATGGTAGTTACCCCTCAAATGAAAGCGTTATGAATTTTTGTAGTTTATAAATAAATAATTTCCAAATTTAATTTCATAGTTTTCGTTGAATTCGAATTATTTTTCTTTGGGTTTGACATCTTTTCATCTTTTCATCTTTTTTTTGTATAATTGAAGATTTTGTTAGATATGAAAAGAAATTATTTCACTCTTTTAGAGTAAAGGGGCTAAACAATAATCTGTTCCAAACATAGTTTGTGGCTTTTCTGCAGTGCAGCGTGGGGTTGGTCTTGTGGCGTTTTGGAAAGGTCGGGAAAATGACTTCCAGTTTGGTGAGGAGTTTGAAAGTTTCTGGGAGTGGAGTTGAAGTAGTGTGGTTGGGGTCTGTGAAGTTTGGTGGGTGTGGGGGAACCGGAAGTGGGTGATTTTTGGGCGGTTTTTGAGGTTT
>JAQIXT010002687.1:0-10092 GCA_034700445.1 Stenotaenia linearis | reverse complement strand
AAAAAATTAATTAATTGGGTGGAGTCGAAAATTCGAAGAAAACATTCGCTTATTACAAAACCGTTAAATTAGCTCTCGATATGACGAAATCGAGCGAAGCAGATCGATTCTATTTGGATCTCAATTTGGCTTTTGACTTTGATTTTCGATTTAATGCCGAATTTAACGGATATTAAGGGGTTTGCGTAGTTAACGCGGTCCTTAATGCCTCCAAAGGCACCTTCGTGTTGCTTATTTCACGTTAAAACGGCGAATTTTGATGAAATTACGCAACAAACTTTCGGGGAAGAGGAGAACGAGTTCAATGTTGAGGTCGACTACGTCCAGTGGCATTTCCAGCATCAAAAACATTAAATTGAGATCATCAAACCGCATTTGCGTGTGGGTGTGTCGCACTAAACGCTTTCTTCTTATTAAACTGTCAATTTACACGAGTAATTCACCCCATAAAAGCGCCGCAAAAGTGCTCACAGATGCGACAAAATGCTTCTAACGATGCAACGCTCGTTTTTCCTCCTCTTATTAATTCCCTTGAAATTCGGTTTTCAAAAGGAAGACGTTACGAATTTCTGTACAACTTGGAACGAATGTGAAAATCCCGAAAACTCACCGAATTTTACGTCCATCTACGAGCGACCTTGTTACTGCGAAGACGAAAACTGTTTGTTTTACCAAGATTGTTGCAAGGATGTTCGATCCAAACCCGATTTTACGCGAAAAACTCAACTTGATTGTCAATACATCAAACCAAACGTAAGTTTTTACTAAAACGTAAATGTAAACAAAAATTACGTTTTTTTTCCCCAATCAAACAGAATTATTACATCATCAATTCGTGTTCAACGACTTGGGCCGAAGACAACATTCGTTCGCTATGCGCTAAAGAAGTCGATGACGAAAATTATCATTTCGTACTGGATTTACCGTATCAGAGTAATAACACTAAAATATTGTATGCAAACGAGTATTGTGCGATGTGTAACGACGATTACTCTTCTGAAAATTCGTTAGTAATTGAATTGAGCTGCCGAACATCGAATTGTAGCAGCGAATTGATGGAAAATTTCGTTTATACGCCGGGAACTTTATCGTGGTTTGATCCATCAACTTATCATTCTTCTTCCGCGCAAATAACGGATAAAAAGGACCTACGAGTTTGTTTTCCTTACAGACCGGTGATCAAAGAGTGCGCTGACGATTGGGAAGATGAAAATATATCGATTTTGTGCCGCTCTTTTACGAGTTACGTTAAAACGAAAGATTGGGACACAATCAATTACAATAACATTTACTGCGCGATTTGTAATCACGAGAATGTTTCTGGCGTTGAATGCATCGATTACAGACCTCCGTTCACTGCGTTTACTGATTTTGGAAATTCAACGTTTAATTCGAGTGGTGGAGGAGGAGGAGGAGGAGGAGGAGGAGGAGGTTATGCTCCGATATATTTGCCATCTTATACGGCACTGGTGGACTTTTCGTCCAAAACTGACTGTCCGGATGACCGAATCAAACACAAATCCGGTTTTTGCATTCCCTTTCTTTGCGGACGAAACTTCAAACGAGAAAACGGACGTTGCGTCGTCGATAAAACGCAAAACACGACTTACAACTCTTCCATGGACTGTCCGGTAATTCTAATACCGATCGAAGACCTCACTTTCGTCCCAGACGGAATTTACGTAAACAGCTCAAACACGTTTTACGGAACGAACGAATTCGAGCAAATCAACGAAACTTCTTATCTCGTCTGCGCACCGATCGAAGAAACCGATCTTTCCGACACGATCGAACGAATCCTAAGCACAATTTGCATTCTAATTTCCCTAATCTCGTTAGCGACTCACGTTACGATCCACTGCGTTATCGGAAATTACGTAAAACTCCCCGATAAAAACCTCCTAAACTTATCCTGCGCGCTTTTCTTTGCGCAGTTCTTCTATTTCTTCGGTAACAACGTATTTCTCCACAAAACGATCTGCTACGCATGCGCCGTTCTCTCCCATTACTGTTTCCTCGTCGTTTTCTTCTGGATGAACGTTATGGCGTTCGATATTTGTCTCACGATCACCAAATCCGAGCAAAGGGGAAAATCGAAGAAAACGTTTATTTACTATTTCATCTATTCTTGGGGTTTTCCGTTAATTATTGTTTGTATTTCCGTTTTTATCGACCAAACCGATGTTTTAGTAGACGTTAAGCCTCGTTATGGGTACAAATCGTGTTGGATTTACCGGGAAAACGGTTTATTGGTGTTTTTTATACTTCCTCTTGCGATTATTTTGGTCGAGAATGTTTTTTTCTATTCGTTGACTGCGTACGGTATAAGGAAGACGGTGAAACTGGCGCGTCACGTGACTAAGAGTACGGAATCTAAGACGTTGAATTTGTACGTAAAGTTGGCGTTTGTTATGGGGGGGACGTGGGTGGTGGGGTTTTTGATGGGATTGACCGGGTTGGAGGTGGTTAAGTACGTTTTTACGGTGTTGAATGCGAGTCAGGGGACTTTTGTGTTTGTTGTTTTTACGGTTAAGAAAAGGGTTTTGAGAAAGTTTAAGGATAGGGTGTCTGGGAAGAAGGTTACGAGTACCACGACTAAGTCGACTGATGCGTTTACGACTAAAACGACTGAAGATTTGCCTAAATCGGTTTAAATTTGATTAAAACTATCTAAAATGTGAGTAAAATTGACAAAACTGATCTCAAATTTGCATAAAATAACCAAAATCTATGTAAAATTGGAAAAATTCAAAATTTGTCTAAAATTTGTTTTCAAGTGCCTAAAATTGTTTAACATTTCCTAAACTTTCTACTTTATCTCAAAATTATCAATTTTTACCTTTTATAACAAACTCCCTGTATTTCTCCATTTATCTAAAATTTTGTTAAATCCTTATCACAATAAAATCAATCAGAAAACAAGTCAATCATTTCCAGGAAAAAAAATCACATATTTATCTCTTTATCGTAAAAACAGTGACTAAATGAAAAATATACAACAAAAGCCGAACAAACATTTACATCTTCCTTAAAAAAATACGAGAAATTCTCATTTTTGTAACAAATTTCACTATTTTCTTGTAAATAAATTAATATCTCATCTCATCATAACAAAATCGTGCGAATCGGGCGTCGAACTCGCTTCGCTCGCTGTGATAAATTCCGCACTTTCGCTCAACGAATTAAACTCGCTGGTGTCAATTCTCCAGGACTCCGTTTCCTTCACATCCCTCCTCACAATGACAAAAATTTCACGTTCGTTCATCTCAATTTGTTGTCTGAGGTAAATTAGTAACTCATTTTCCTGTTTTGTAGAGATATTTTAGAAAAAATGTGTAAAATTTTAGGAATTTAGTAATTTTTTTGGTTTACAGAATGAATCTCGTTATAAGGAACGCCGAGGGATCACAAAACTCGTTATAACGAAATATCTGGAATTCTAATTTTTTTTTGTTAAAAATTAACCGCCTATTACGAAATTTTTTCGTTATAATGAGGTTTTCACTTTTTTTACTGAAAAAGTGACTAATAACACATTGTTTTTGACTAATTTCTTGATTTTTACGTCAATAAATATTTGTTTTACTTAAATAACTTCATTTAAATAACATTTCATATTTATACTGTAAGATAAAGCACAAAAACAATGCATTTTGCTAAAAAACTCGATATAACAAAAATTTTGTGGTCTCTAGCGTTTCATTATAACGTAGTTCAACTGATAAACGACGTAATTAAATTTCTTAAATTGTGCAATCTATTAAAATATATTTAATTTAATTAAATTATTTTGATTTTTACTTTGATAATTTTAAATATTTAGTCAAACGTAAACCAAAAAATCGCTAAATTCCATTGAATTTTCTTCGTACTCCGCCGATTAGTTCCGGCTGATCCAATTTCGAGTCTAAATTGTAAAAATAATCGTTGATTTGTCGGATCGCGATCCAGTGTTTGCGTTGGATCGGAAGTTTGACGAATCCTATGTAATATTCTGTTGGGATGTTCAAAATAAATCCATGGATGTTGTAGAAGTTTAAGCACGCGGGGTCTCTGGGTGAGAGATATTTTTATAAGTTGGTTTTTTGTTTTTTGGGTGTTGAAGGGTTACTTTCGTTTGTCGAACCAGATTGCTTCGCAGTTTTTTAGTTGTAAGGCAGCCATTATGACGTTTACGTCGTAGTTTCCTAATCCGAAAAGGCTTTTGTGCGGGTTTAAAAAATGATTGGGTGATAAACTGTGGAAGAGAGTTGGGGTTAATGATTTTGTGAAGGTTTTGTGGGGGGAAATGGAGTTGAGTGAGGTTTTGTGAGATTTTTGGGGTAAAATTTGTGAGTTTTGTGAGATTTTTGGGGTAAAATTTGTGAGTTTTGTGATATTTTTAATAAATTTTGGTAAATGGTTGTGAGTTTCATCAAGTTTTGGTGAAAAATATGAAAATTTGTTGATGTTTTGATAAAATTTGATGGAATTTTTGGGAAAAATGTATAAATTTGATAAAATTTGATAAAATTTTTGGTCGAAAATGTGAAAATTTGATGATATTTTATGAACTTTAGAATAAATACATACAAATTTCATACTAATTTAAAAAATTCTTGCCAAAAAATAACAAATTTCATCACATATCATCAAATTACTGCCAAAAATACACAAATTTCATCTCATTTTTGTCAAAAAACACAAATTTCATCAAATTTCTCCCAAAAATATACAATTTTATAACATTTCACATAATTTCCACTGTATAAAACCTAAAAAACCTCCAGTACTTTTCCACCAACCACCAAATTTCACAACCCTTGCTCTACTTTCCTCATAAAACAACCAAACATCACCACCCCCACCAAAACAAACCACCAAACCTCACAAAAAAACCTCAAAATCTCACAAAATCTTACAAAATCTCACACAACAACCCAAATCCCCTCACAAAACACCATTCCTCACCACACCCACCATACTCACTTATAACAAATCTCATCCAACAACTGTTTACTAAACGCCGACGAATTTTGAAATAAATTATTCAACGCGTGAAGAGCGCACAATTCTTTTACTTGTTTCTCGTGATAAATCGACCTCAGGAAGTTTGATTTTGACATTTTTCTGACCGAGATATGATTTCAACCTATTTTTTCGCCGCGATGAAGACATACTAGAAAAACAACAACTTCGTTAGCCACAACCCAAATGTAAACACTATGACGTCATACCGGAGTTACGAGAAATTCTTCACTTTCATTTCGTACGATTTGTGTATCAAAAAACTAAAAAATTAACCAAATATTCCCTCTTTTACATGCTCAAATCTTCACATTTCACGACGCAAAAATGTCGGCTAATTCTTCCAGGTTTAAAAGTTCGACAAGTCGCCACCAGAGCTGAACGCCATTTTGAATGACGTCAGATCAACCATGGCGGCAAATTCAAGTTCAAAATCATCAGTTAAACTAACTTTTTGCATTTTCCCATCAAGATAAAGCAAAAAACTAATAAATTACTATAAATTACATAATGAATTGCCAATTCATGCAATATAATGTTCATAATGAACAAAACAAACACATTTTTCCACTTTGATTGGCAGCACTCATTTCCTAAGTATGATAAACGATAAGTACACAACTCATTAGACTCAATTAACGATCAATACCTCACCAACCACGCAAAAACCATCAACAAAACTCTCAAAAAAATCCAAAAATCACCATTTCACAATGGCTTTCATCAAATCAAGGCGTTCTTCGACAGAAATAGCCAAATCCTACATCCTATCGTCCGCTTACACCCCTAGATTGGCCTGGCAGCAAAAATGGCCGACAGTAAAACCGAAATTCATCAAGAAAACACCGGAATCGAGTCTGGACATCAGTATTCCGGGAATGCGGAGACTTTGCGACCCGACTTACACAACCGGGCAGAAAATCCTTTGGTTTATCGCCATTTTGGGCTGCACGATTGGGTGTATTTGCCAAATAACGGATCGCTACAACTACTACATGAATGCACCGGTCACTTTGGACATCATAGTAAAGAGAAATCAGTCGATTACGTTCCCATCGATAACCCTTTGTCCCGGAACCATCAATTTCGAGTTTAAAAATCGAATGATGTTAGCGATGGACAGGAAGATTAAGTCCGATCCAGTGCTTAAAAAGAACAAAATGTTTCTCAATAAGGATTATTTCAACGACTATGACTTCACTAAACTCAATATAACGTTAGACGATCTGTGGGAAGACTGCAAATTGACAATTCGTAACGTTAACGTGACAACTCCGGTAAGTTTTCGAGTTTTATAAACAATATGAGTTTAAAACACTATGTTTACATGACAGATTGTTCAAGTGTGAACACAAGTGTTTCTGAAACTCGGCAGGTTTTGTACAAAAGTGGTTCAAGTGTGAACTAGGCATTAGTAACATTTTCTCTAGAATATTCTAAAATCCCAACGACGAAGTTGTTTTTAGAACTTTCTTCAATCCTTTTGTGTAGTACACAGTCAAAATAGCTAAGGGAGGGGAGGATATATAGGTTACTATAAAGTAATGCGTGTTGCATGCTTTATTGCGAATAACTCGGGAACAGTCGATCTCACAAAGATGATTCAAGGCCCAGCGCGAAGGCCACTTAGAGACGCTTCTTCTCGACCTTGAATCACCTTCGTACTTGGTCCGGTTCCCGAGCTGCGGGCGAAAGAGTATCAAAAAACCCCCAAAAGAGGAATATTCCCTTTCTCACTTTTTCCGGAATTTTTAGTTTTGGGTGTGAAAATTTCCTAAAACCAAGAAAAACCAGGAATATTCTTGTCATGTAAACGTAGTGAAAGAGTCAGTTTTTTGTTGATTTTTGTATTTTTAGTGTACTTCTAATGACGAAACTGCTTGCGTCGATGGTCATACACCTTATAACGTTAAAATAACTAATTTGACGTCATTGTGGGGAGTTTGTATCATTCTTACACCAGGTAAGATTAGATAAGATTTAATTTAAAATTTATTTATAAGTTTTTTTGTTTTGAAAATTGAATCTGAAATGATTCATCGGGGACCTGATACATATATAAATGTGCAAATACACGAAGATCCGCCTAAAAATATACTCATGCCATGGAGTGGTCCTCCAGATCGTCACGTGAAGGAAAGTCCGGATAAGAGTTCGAAGCGAGGTCCAGGGCATGAGCCTAAGATACAGGGGTTTATACCACAACCGAAAGATAAGTGTGATAATATGCCAATGTCTGGTTCTCCGAGGGAGAATTTTAGACCGCATAGAGATAGGATTAGTGATAAGTCGTTACAGGTTTGTTTGTTTTGGTTGATTTTCATTGAATTTCCATCAAATTTTGACACTTTCTTTGGATTTGAATTTCAATCTTCCAGTTTTTCCTCCACCCACAAGGCATGCGAAACCGTCACGAATCAAGTTTCCTCGTCGAATCCCTCCTCAGAGGCTTCTATACCCAAGTCCGCTTCACAATCAAAGAAGTATCTCACCCCCTCTCCCTTTTCACCCCCTCAAAACCCAAACTAACCCTTTCCTCCCACAGTTCTACTACAACGCGAACGTCGGCTGCAAAGACAAATTCCAAGTCGCAAAATGCAGAAACTCACTCATGGACCGCAAACTGGATGAAATCCTCACCTGCAGGTAGACGATTCCCCCTTTTCTAACTCTAATGCTAGGCTCACACCTAACGTAACGTTAAGAAATTTAGACTTAATTGTAACGTAAGGGTGTTCATACTTGCTTTCGTAAATTGTTGTCAATAACCAATCAGAGACCACAGAAATTCAGATCTAGTTCTCAAGCTCCCTGGGTTACAAAATGGATGCCAATGTTGTGATTGTACAACACAGGATATTGTTTAATTATTGAGATAATTAGCTGGTCGATGCTTGTTCCCATTGTTTTGAGGAAAATGGCACCAGAAAACCAAAATCAAATCTCGTTTCTTCTCGTGATTCTCACGAGATCAAGGTCAATCACCATTGGCTGGCCATAATCAGTTAAGTGTATGTTACGGCTTAATTCAACTCCGTTGAATTAGCAATTAAGGAACTTAGTATCCCACAATGCACCATACGTCTCTCCTAAGTTACGTTACGGTCAAGTGTGAACACAAGTGTGAACCTAGCATTAATGAATGGAAGGTGTTTCTTGAATGAATTGTTTTTGCTCGATTGTTTAATTTGATGTTTTATGGAATCTTTAGTATTGGTACTATTTTATTGACCCTAGATTACCTTTCCTGACCAGCAGCTGTCTCCCAAAATGCACCACGATCAGCGAATCGATCAAGGCATTCGACGCAGCTCGAAACTTTTACTCCGACAAAAAATCGTTTTTGCACAAATGTGGTCGGCCATGTACGGAAATCATCTATAGTCTTACGACAGACGTTGTTTACCAGATTGATGCTCGTGGACCGGAAACTTACGTTCAGTTTTATTATCCTGATAGTTTGTATGAGAAGATTGAGGAACATTGTTCGTATACTTTGACCGCGTTTTTTAGTGATTTATCTGCGAATTTGGGGTTTTTTCTTGGGTTTTGTATGTTGACGCTTGTTGAGATGGTTGAAGCGTTGTTTAAGAAGATTAATAATTCGTTTTCGATGTTGAGTCGGTGAGTTTTGGTGTTAAGGTGGTTCTAGGGTTGGTGGAAGACTGTTTTGTAAGGAAGTGTATCTTTTTGGAAATTTTTTTTCAAGAAAATTTTTTAGTTTAAGTAAAATTTCAATAATTTTCAAAAAATTCAACAATTTTTGTCAAAACTTTATCAATTTAGCCAAACATATAGACTTTAGTACAATCTTGATTAATTTTATTAGAAATTCCATCGATTTAGGCCCACAACCACCTCTATCACCTCACTCATTCTACTATCACTTCCGGTTTACTTAAACATCACCACACCACGATCAATAATACCATACACTGCTTAATAACTTGTATCTATGTAAACTATCAACTTAGCAATAAAAATCCACATAAGACACCCACTTTTGTACTTAGTAACCAACAACAAACAAATTCCTCATTTTAAACGGAAAATCCGCCATGGAAATTTCCTCTCCACCCAAAACCTTAAGAACAAAAACGATACTCCTTAAAGACGTGAGTATACCGGGAATTCAACGCCTCCAAGACACATCAATACCGAGAAAATGCATTTGGACAACGGCGCTTCTTATTTGCACAATCGCGAGTTTGTTTCAAATTTGTTTACGAGTTGATGAGTACATCAAAGCACCGACAGCCATTAATATCAAGATGTCACGTAATTCTACCGTCAAATTCCCCGCGATAACGATCTGTAATCCCGATTTGTATGATTACCTTAAGGAAAATAAGAAAAATGAGAACAACTTTAAAGCTAAGATAAATTCGACGGATTTCTGGAAGAAGTTTTCTATGGAAAGTGACGTCATTAACGTTACAGTGCCCGTAAGTTTAGTTTTCAGTATTTTGGGTTTAGTAACGGAGTTTGTAGTGTTTAGCGGTATATAAAGAAAATGTTTCGTGCGAAGATGGGGATGTAAACATACCGATGGAAGGAGTTGAAAAGGTTTATGTCGATACGTTCTGGGGAAGATGCGTGACGATAAAATCAGGTGAGTAGTAGTTAATTTTTACCTATGTTGTGTTTCTGAATTGATTGGCCCTATCTGATTATAGTATCTCAGATTATATTGTTTAGGTTAAATATTATTGTAAAGCGTTACTATAGCAATAAGTGAGTAAAGAGGAAGAAGTCTTCTTAGAATGGCCTTTAAATGTAGAACGTACGATGTGCGGGTAACATAATTGGAAATTTTCCATCAGTTAAATGTTTTGTTTACGTTTTGTTTCAGAGTCCAAGTTTGAGTTAATGGGCGTATTCACACGTATGGTCGTTTCATTTAAATTACCGCAAACTGGATCAGAGGACTATTATGTAATTAATATACAGTAGTTAGATTATAATAAAATAATTAATTTATAAATTTTTTTAAAGTTTCATGTTCATTGTCGATCTTTGGACGTACATTTGCGGCACGAATTGTTTTTCATTTCTGACATTGCGAGATTTAACGAGAAAATTGCG
>JAQIXT010002686.1:0-10094 GCA_034700445.1 Stenotaenia linearis | reverse complement strand
AGGTTGAATTTCAATAAAAAATTTAAAAATAATAACAAAATTTAAAAATTATATATAATTCTTAATTGAAAAAAAAAATTGGGAAAATTACCATAAAAAGTCTTGTAATTTCAATAATATCAATGTAATTAAGGAAGCATAAAATTCAAAAATGTGAACCCGTTTTCTAAAACAAATTTTTTTTAAAGAATTTTAATTCAATTGTGAGTAACTGTGATAAAAAACATTAAATTTTCAATTCAAAACTAAAAATTATGTTTTAGGTGTGGGTAAAATGATTAGAAATTTAAAAATTTTCATAATTTTGGGTAATTGATAACTGATATCAAATTTTTAACTCAGAATTTTAAAAAGAGTTTAGAAGATAGAAAATAGTTTGGAATTCAATAACAAAAATAGAATTGTGGTTAATTTGATCACTTAGAATGCAATGAACAGTTATAAATGGTTAAAATTTTAATAATTTAAGTGGATTTATATCGATTGTGATTGAAAAAATCAAATTTTCAACTCATAAACAAAAAAATTTATACGGTATATTCAAATTTTCCAAACTTAACAATTCAATAATTGAGAAAAAATTACCTTAAAAATATAAAAATTATTTCAATTATTTCCATTTCGTATATTATAGCTAATTTTATTGGAAAAATAATTAAATTTCAACTTTATAATTCACAATTTCAACATCAAACACCTAAAAATCCACAAAAACGCTTAAAATTTCAATAATTTCAACTCCATACACATTCAACTCAGCTAATTTAGCTATAAAAATATGAAAACCATTACACCATCAGTCTAATTTCTAGAAATAAACAATTTTCACTAAGACTTGATAAATAATCCACGTGTGAGAGCAAACCTCAATAACTAATTCCATTTTTATCAGTTTAAAATGTAAACACTTGACCGAATGTTGATTTAATAATACTATCAAACATTTCAACTGACAAAAACAACTTTTCATTTATCAATAAACATTGGTTAAATTTTAAAATCAGAAACTAGAATTTTGCAAGATAAAAATAAATTTTTTTCAACATTCAAAAAGGCATTGGTCCAAAACTAATTTAAACTCGCTACAAGTGTGGCAAAAATAAAAAAACCATTAAAAAATTGTTTTTATTGGCATGAAAAGCAGACAAAGTAGTTTCTGGTCAAAACAGAAACAAAACAGGTTTTTTTTTTGTGTTTTTGCGTGTAAAAATGATGATGAAATGTTTACTTGTGACAAATAGATAGTTTGCAAAAGGATCCACCATATAATTTTGCAGATTTGTAATTATTTCATTATTTTATTATTTTTCTGTTAAATTTTACAATTTCCTGCAATTTTATTTTGATTTTTGACCTTTAGAAGCAAATTTTGTACTTTTTATGTAACTTTCTGCTGCAATTAAACAAAATTAAAACAAAAGCTTATTTTTGCCACATTTGTTTCCAGCTTCCTCAAAACCCATCCACACTACAATTATCAATCTAGATCAACCAGCACTGATCAACATCCTCAGTCAGTGAGCAGAAACTTGATTCACCACTAAACCAAAAAAACTTGATCAAGGCTCATCTAGAGATACAAGAAAGAGCAGATCGGTTCTATATTTGGCCACCACAGCCAAAACGGCCGAGGTCACAACCCGAAAAACCCCATTGGTAACATGAAAATGAATTTTGACGAATTCCAATTGATTCCAATAAGAAATAATGGGTTTAATTGAAAAATTTCAATGTAATCCAATGGGATTTTATTCGTAAACACCTATAGATCTCGTGAAGGGGGTCGAATGCTACTAAAAGCAATCCCCTTCGCCGCCAGTTCTGAATTTTTGTCAGAGACTGCACGGCGACCTCGTGGATCAAGTACCGCTGATTCGGCGTCGTTAGTGATTTTTGAGATCAAATATTTCTATCAACAACGGTTCTACGTCTTTTGGATTTACATCGAGGAAGACACGAACGTGGTTCTCATTTAATATATGTAGTTCGTCTAATTTGTGTCGTAGTTTAATATACACCGATCTCGCCTGGCAGCCGAGATGAACCGACTCGAGATACCGGCGAAGAAGATAATAATAAGCGTCTTGTTCCAGTTTTATGACGTCGCCGTGAATTACGTTGGCCCTGTCTGGATTAAACAGAGCTATGGCACTCAGAATCAACATAATATTCTCGTCGTTGCGCCAACTGGGTTCGAACGACTGAATAAACCGTTTGTGTTCCTCGTAGACGTTTCCCTTCGCCTCGCGTAGAACTTCCATTTTGATACACAGCGACTTCTTAGGTCCTTCCCAGCACCCCTTCTCTGGGTCGTAGGTCATGACGGACCTTAAGATCATGAGTTCGGTGCACCCGCCTTTGAGCAGCGCGATCTGGTCCTCCTGACACAAGTTTTTGAACCCGTTGATCTTCTTCGACATCTTGATCAACCTTCTGATGGCGATGTCGGTCATGTTGATCACGTTGAGCAGCGACGGGTCCGTCGAGCCCATGACCCGCGGATCGTTCTGCAGCGGGCTCTGCATGGCACGGTTGGCGATGATCAGCTCGTTCAACTTGTCCGTCTCCAGTTTGGTCAGGTCGCGTAAAGTCGACGTCGAGACGAGCGTCAGCGGGTTCCGGTGGTCCGAGTCCTCGCTGACGAATTCGTCGAACTCCGACTTGATGGCGACGTTTAAAACGGCATTTACTGTGTTATTATTGGAACAAATCTTTGCGCCACAATTTTTTTTTTCTTCTGGGCTGTTGACCGATGACTGAGGGCTGCTCGGTATCGTTGCCGGAGACTGGAGGCTGGCGACGCTGTTGCTAGGCGACGGGTGGATGCTGTCGTACTCCGAGGTGTCCGACTGGGGAGTCGGCGTGTGGATGTCCAAGTGTTCCGTGGAGGTGCGCTTGACTTTTGCTTCCGGTTCGCTGTCGTCGGTGCTGAGGACGATGACCGAAGGGTCCGGCGGGCTCGCCAGGTCGATAGAAAGGGGACTGGTGACGCCGACCGTTGATAAGGGGCTGGTTATGCTGATGGAGTTTGACTGGGGACTCGTTACGCCGATGGAACTGGAGCCCGGGCTGAAGACGCCGACCGAACTGCAATCGGAGGTGACCGAGGACGGCGAGCTTTGTTGTTTGTGCGAGTGTTGGACTTCTAGATGTCGTTTGTGTCTGTTTTCCTCTATTTTCTGTTTTTTCACTTTCTTCTCTTCGTCGGTCATGATCCATTCCTTTTTCATGCCGATCGCGAAGCATTTCTTTAGTCTGCATTTCTGACAGAAGCGGCGTGTTACAACGTCGACCTTGCAGTTGTCGTTGAAGGGGCATTTGAATTCCTGCAAGAAAATGATAAAAGTTGGATTAAATATTGAAATTGCAAAAGGTTTCATCTCTTTCATCCATTTTCTCAAAATATCTATAAAATATGTATTTTTTCAAAATTAAAGTGCACAAAATCTATAGATTTTGAAATAAACTATAAATTTTGAAAATCTCCCTTCATTTTATCCTTACTTTCTTTTTCAGCGCATTTCTTCGAAAAAATGCTTTACAAGACTCGCATGTGATTGCGTTGAAATTATATCCCAATGCCTTATCTCCGCAAACTCCGCATATCTTCGAGTCGCCTTTCCCCAACATTTTCCCCGGCGACGTGGGACTGTCGGCGGAAGCCATTTCGGTCGTCATATTGTTCTGCCGCTGTATCGAAGACGACCACCACTCATCTGGATGATACCTATTCACAAATAAATGAATTTTAAAAAAATAAATAAATAAAATCCAACATCAAAACCAAAAAAAAAATCCAAAACATCAAAAATTTTCAATCAAATCAAATCAAAAATCTCATCAAATTACCAATAGAAATCACACATATTCCAAAGCGGCACACCATAAGCGTTACTCGCAGTCACCATGTTCTTCTCTCCACAACCACAACTTCCTTCAGTTATTGATTAACAAAACTAAAATCTTTTGTAGCCTCACATTTCTGACTTGCAAATCTCACATCTCAATTCCCACATTACCTTTCCCTCTATTAAAAACCAAAATCAAATGAAACAATGACAAGCAAATGATGCAGATGCAGCACAAAGAGTTGGGGAAAAAAACTTCATGTAACAAGGCTGACTTTGATGAAGAATGCAGAAGGAAGAGAAAGCAGAAACCCACACAAAAAGTATAGCGGAGAACAAAGGAAAACCTTAAATCATCCACACTGAATAAGTTCTGACTCTTTTGTTATAGTGATAACACAAGCAATCACCTTAAAATACAACATTTCACACCTGCCATGATTGTATTCCACCTGTGATGGAATCTTTGTCACAGGGCGAAATCAGTGATCAGCACATGTGATTTGACAGTTTGCGTATGTGGGGTTATCAAGTGTCAGTTTTATCTGTAGACTTTTGAAATCGTGGTTTTTGAGATTGGAGTTTGTCAGGGATAAGGGGTTGGAATAAAAAATGTATTTGATTCATGATTCTTATGAGGTCATGAAATAGCGTAGTTTGACGTGTGACTAGCTAAAGAATTCTACTGATTACTTCGTTTTTTTAAGTCAATTTATAGTTTTTGAGAAGTTTTCTACAGATTTACTTCAAAATCTATAGAAAATCTGAAGAATATTTATATTTTCGAAATTAAACTGTAGAAAATCTGTAAAAAATCTGCAAAAGCAACCAAAAATAACTACAATTTAAAAAATAAATTACAGATAATCTCTAGATTTTGTTTGTTTGTTGGGGACATTGCTTTGATTTGGTTATGATTTGATCAAATCGTTCGATGTAGTTGTCGTGTTTGTATATTGTTGTTCATTGAATCATGATTATGAAATTAGAAGATTTCGTTAGAAATCAGACAGTTATTTTTCGCAGTGCACTTCATCAATGATAAAAGTATATAGCGTCACTCTTTTTGACATTGTATGACAATTAGTCAGTTACCTGATAAATTTTCATTTATTTACTCATGTGGAGTTTTGAATATTTATAAATTTTAAATTCAATAGTCAACATTAATTGTGAAGTTGAAAAAACACATTTTGAGTGATTTTATAGTTTTGATTTTAGCAATTTTTTGGTTTACCACATGCAAAATGCAATGTATTTGGCAATTGGTGAATTGAGTAATTAGGATTTGGTTTTTAGTCATATACAGTAATTAGCGAAATAAAGTTAACAAAACAGTGAAAATAACTCTAAGGGCCAATTGCACCAACATCAGATAAATTTAACTGTAGTTTAATTATGGCTTCAAAACTAATTACGTAGTTTAATGAAATTGACATTCGATCAAACAGTAAAAAATTTAACAGCCAGTTAAAATTTTTTTTATCTGTATCAGACCTATCACTTGATTTCCTGCAACAATTTGATCACATGACGAGCTCCAACCAATCGCAATCATTGTTACAAAAGTTCTTGTAACGGGAGTTTTAACAGATTTGCAAACCAAACTTTGTGTCACCTGACTAAATATTTCCTATTGAGTACTATTTGGTCAAATGCAAACCAAAAAATTGATAAATCCCTTATAGTTTTTCAAACTTTTTTCGACAAAAAATTTTTAGATTTTTGGATTTGGCAGTTCTTTAGCATTTTCTTTACAATTTCTGTGAAATTGTCAAAAAATTTACAAAAATTGATTAAGAGAATTTGCAGAACACTAAATTGTTGCACAAAGTCTAATTCTATAGAAATTGATGGAAATTCTACAGGTAATTGACAAATTCTGCAGAAATTAACAGAAATTCTGCAGAAATTAACAGAAATTCTGCAGAAATTAACAGAAATTCTGTAGAAATTAGCAGAAATTCTGCAGAAATTAACAGAAATTCGGCAGAAATTAACAAATCCTGTAGAAATGAACATAATCCCTGCAAAAATTAATTAAAATCCTTTTCCAACATTTCCTTCAACAATACAACAAATCCTTTATTCCACTTCAACTTGTTCACTCCAAACCCCAAACTGAGATTTTCAAGGCTTCTCTATGCTATTCCACGTGAAACTTCGTAGGCGCCGGTATTCTTTCAAAAAATATTTAACAACAAATCCATTCTTACAAATCTGCATTTAGAATAAAGATATTTATCTCATTCATTTCAAACATATTATGAAATATGTTATCAGCAACAAAATGCCTAGAATATTTTATAAATGCATGAAACCTTGAAAATAAAAATCTGGAGGAAGCGATTTTAAAAAACAAATCACATCTAACTCTGATTTTAACACACCTGTGCTGTGATTATCTGGCCATTCACTAAAAAAGAATCGATTTGGGCCAAGTTTGACCTCAAGTTGAAGGTCATTTTAAAGTTATCTCGAAACTGTTTATCGTACATTAAGTTCCAATTAGAAAGTTGTAGAGCATTATCAAATTAGTCTAGAGATGTTAGTAAACTAGGGAGGGGCATTTCTGTGGATTTCACCTGGATTTCAATGGATTTCAGGTGGATTTCACCGGAAGTGGGTGGGGCTTAGTGAAACTGGAAACCAGAAATTCATACATCAGCGTATGCGCAAATCATTGGATTTTAAGTATTTATTTTTATTTGATTTCTGGAGGATTTCGCACAAGATTTCATGGATTTTAGAGTTTTTCCTGAGGATTTTATAAAATGACATAGGATTTCAATGGATTTCTAGATTTCGTGGATTTCAACGGATTTGAAATTCAAAATCTTAGCCTATAAGGAATTTCACCGAATGTCGGCCCCCTCGATTACAAAACATTAAAATATTTTCTAGAAATGTCAATTTTAAAAACTTATCCAAATATTCGAGTACTTCCTCAATTGTTAATTATTCAGATATTTCAGATCAAATACTAACTGGATTGGATTGGAATCACTAATAGTGCCTGAATTACCAACAACAACAAAAAAAACAGATTTACAAAACATAAAACAATTAAATTTGTTGCAAGACCTAATATGCAATAAATTCCAATTTTAAAACCACACTTTAAATAACTTTCGTAAATTTTGTAAATTGTTATTTAACAAGCGTTCTTAGACTTAAATGAAGTGTTTACAATAAATTTAATTATGTAAGTTTTTGTAAATCTATTTTTTTTCACTATCATCATCACACATCATCTGTCTCATCAATATTTAAATTTTACAGACTTATTGGTCAAATTGTATAATAAAATAAAAACTTTAAAATGTGATTAATCAAGAAAAAACTCGTCTGCTCAAGATGAAGGTGTCAATCACCAAATGGTTCACTATCAGCAATATTTGTCTAGTATTAGCCGTGAGACATTGTGATATCGTTCAATGCCAATCTCAATACACGTGCAGCAATTCGGTTTCTATATAGTAACTTGAAACTAATTATGTGCATAAGACATGAAATTGATTGCTACTATCTGATAATTTTTTTCATGGAAATACTTGAACCATACCTAGGCATTGTATTTCCTTACATAAACATATGATCATTTACTTATATAAGGTCAAGCCAGAAAAGTATTATGAAGAAAAGCATATGTATGTACCATCTGTATTTACTATTCATTTAATTCCAATTTATCCTCAATATTTAATTTAAATTTAAATATCTTAGCGTTACTACCCAGCTAAAAAGTCTATAAAATGTCTACAGTTTTTTTAAAGTTTCCTATAGATTTTCTTCAATATCTGTTAGAAATCAGTAGAATATTTATTTTTTCAAAATTAAACTGCAGAAAATCTGTAGATTTTGAAGTAAAACTGGAGAAAATTTGTAAAAAATCTACAAAATCGGCCAAAAAGCTGCAAAAACACTTCACAAAATTTCAAAAAAATTGCACGTAATCTTTATATTTTTTAGATGGGTAGGTTTATAAGTTTTATTTATTAAAATTGATTAGTTAAAGAATGAAAAACTAAGAAAAATAAATTAAAAAAAAATTTGATTTAGCCTTTTTTGGCTTCGAGAACTGCAATAGCTAAAATCAAAACCTAAATTAATATTTGCAATATAGATAGTTCATGATACCTGATGTACTGTAGTGAACAGATTAGTTATATTGAAATCAATAGAAAATTTGTTTTAAAGACAACAAAATTAATAGATCAATAATCTAAATTTGTCGCTTATTTTGAGGTTGTTGAAAATTACATCGAAAAGTTTTTGTACAATGGCGGACAAAAAAAATGTCCCATCCTATATTGACCAACACAGATAAAATGAATGTTTTCACATGAAGTCGCTAGACGGTGTAAAATTTAGTGACCTCATTTTAATATTGTGACAAAAGAAATTTTAAATCTGAATGGCAAATATCATGAAATTGAATGCAATTTCAAATATGCGACGTCACTACATTTTACGCCCTCTAGCGACATCACGTGAAAACATTCATTTTATCTGTGTTCTTCAATATAGGTGTTGGGAATATTGGGGATTAAAACCTTCCAATATAAGTAAATAAAAACTCGTAGTCTCCATTGATCTTGTTCAAAGTTAGAATTGATAATTTATTAGTAAAATTACAATGTCTTATATAGTTTGGCAACTGGTAGGTCGTGCGTCACGTGATATGCGCATGATTATCATTATTAGTCAGCAATATTCAAATGCTTACGTCACAAATCCCCCTCAGATTTGAATATCCTAACCAAAGAAAAAACTCAAAACACGTCAAAGTAAAAAACTCCTCTCAACAGAAATTTGAAATAAAGAAACTCAAAATAAGACAGTCCCAAAAAATATGGAATGTCACGTCAAGATTTAAAAAAAATCAATCTCAAGAATAGAAAAACAACTCCTTAAAAACTTAACTCTTATTTTCGTCCCAAATCGTCATTCATTTCTGCTGTCGATTTTGGTTCCGTTTTGTTTCTTCGGTAATTTTCTATCAATCTGGGCCTTAGCATCGCTCCCTTTCGTAGTCATAAATCTTTTTTCGCATCTTCGGGTGATATCTCGATGAATTTTGCTGCAAAACAGCGCAAGATCAACTTTGTTTCCCCCTGTAGCGTTTCGAACTTCAGTGTATGACGTCAAAATTCACAGTGGTGACCTCGATCTGGTTGGCGGTGTTTCATACATCGATCTTCGGCATCTGATCTTCGTTCTTCCGTCAGTTATCTTTCGATGTTGGTCAAAATTAGGCCAATTGCTGTTGACGGTAATTCTTTGTAATTTTGGCAGCAAATCCGCACCTTTTAGCGGCATGGAGATTGTGATGTCCCGTCCCTTGCATGTTGTCTAAGGAATCATTGGTTGGCGTTAAATTGTCGCTAACTTGGCATTTTCCAGCGTTCTCGTCACCTTCACATTCAAAATCTGAATCGCTGGCGGTCAAAATCGTCAAAATCGTCGTAAAATCATCATCATTGATCGGTCTCAAAGTTAGGTTGATCAGTTTTAGCGGTAAATCCTCATGATTTCGGCGGGGTTCGATGCGTTCGTCGCGGCATCGAAACTCGGTGTCCCTGTCACTGCATCAAAGTTCGGTGTCTCCGTCGTGGTGTTGTAGCTTGGCATCTTGGTCAATTTCAACGCAAGGTAAGTCGATAATCATTTTCGACGGTAGTTTCTCGATCTCTAGGAGGCACTCGATGGCATTTTCCCGGCATCCGTTCTGAACATTTGCGTCTAAATTAGCGTAAGGATCCTTGGCACTCGTTGACGGCAATATCTCCTCAGTTCGGTGGGTCTCGGTCTCACGTTCGCGGCATGTTTGCTCAAATCTGCGTCGACTTTATAAGGTGTAGGGTTGACAATCGCTTCGATCGTGGTCGACGGAAAAGTGTCATCAGTCCAGCGAGTCTTGGTAACTCGAGCATGGTTTTCTCAAATCTCGGTAGATTTCAAAAAATGTTGAATCGACAATCGCATCTGATGGCAAAGTATGGCAAACTTCTTCGGGCTGGATTTCGAGCGTTTTCTTAGTTCCGTTAACAACAATAGCACGTTGTTTGGCGTCGTATGCATTCAATTCGGCCTGAGCCATCCTCATATTGAATCCAACTGCCTTTTCGAACTTCTTTTCACGGATCGTCTCTTCATTTTTAGTCTTGTAATCCTTTCTGATTCGTTCCCATAACTTGTGGGCATTAGTCTCATTTGCATATCTTAACATGACATTCGTCGATA